>OFHU01003637.1:0-13218 GCA_900245905.1 Lacerta viridis | reverse complement strand
CAGAATTCATCTGAGGTGAACCTCAACCTGTTTCCTTCAGTGCACCCACTTGCTTAGTGGCCAGAAAGCCAATTCACATAATTATATACATGTCATATAAATCAGGGAGGAGCCAACACAATTATTTTTGCAAGCTTGCAAGGTTGCCTGTAGACCGCAGGATGGCACCAAGCCTAAACCTGATTTGGCCACAGCTTTTACGGGGTCTCCAGAACATGTTTTTTCCTCTGTGGCAAACCCTCCAAGTGTCCTGATTTTCCAGGGTCAGTCCTGGAATCATGAAAGCCATCATGGCTTCTGATTTGATCTGGAATGTCCCTATTTTGTTTGCTAATGTTGCTGTTGCCAAGCTTGGGCCAGAGAGCTGTCCTAGGCAGGAAGAAAGGAAGAGCAGAGTGGAATTCAAGGAGACTTGTTTCTTATTTTATTTTAAATGCTTTTTTGTCTCTGTCTAATCTTGACCCATTCTAAAATTTATATATTGTTGTGCCCCCCCCTTTTTTTGTAAACCTACTAATTAATAAAATAAAATCAGGATTAAGAGGTTTTCTCAGGACTTTACAAGGCATATAGTGGTGATGGCATTCACACTTTTCCTGATAGGAAATGCTGGGGGGACGGGACACGGGACACACAATAGTGGGGGTTTGAAAAGGGTCATTTTGGAAGTGAAAAATGTTTCTCTTTTCATCTGAGGAATGTTCAAGAGTATGCTGTTGGCTCCTAACCAGCAGCATCACACATCCACAAAGGAAGCTAGAAGCAACCAACTGAGAGGTTTTGACCCGTCCCAGACAGGGTTCATATTGGAAGGCAGCATTAACTCGCTAGGAATATAGCAAAGGTTGGGGTTTAGTCAACGCTGTTTAGACATGGAACTGATTTGATAAGGGGTCTTGCAATAGGTAATGGATCCTTTTCAACTGAAGCAGAGAATACCCATATTTCCCCCATGAATAATTTTTATCTTAATAACCCTATATTCTGCCATACATACAGTAAACAAAGAAAAATAAATATAATTAAACTTCTTATCAACTAAGAACGTAGCTTTATTTTCTAACTTCATGTTTTCATCCAGCTAGGTTTCCAGATCTTTCTCATGAAGCTATCAAATAGAAAAATTGTGGTCATCTGGAGATTGCATCAACTCAAAGGAATAGCCAGATTCCAGACCTGATTAAATCCTTTGTTCCATATAATCATGTCCTCATGAATGATGAATTCTTTTCTGTCAGGAGCATTGGGATCCACCCATCCAACCTTCACTTGAAGGAAAGACTTGTTTGGGAAGATGACCATGTTCATGATGTCAAAACCACCTCCCATTTCTCTTTTATTAGTAAAGGACACTTTTTCTCCAGCTGAGTTGTTAAAGGAAATGTCAGGAAGAAAATGATACAGCTAATTGAAAGAGAAAAGAGAGATAAAGAGAAAAGTACAGAATGTAGATATTTTAAAAATGGCTTGGTTTGCAAAAATCTTTTTACTAGCAATATTTAGATATAGTTATGGGCTCTTCCGGGATAATGGCGTCAAGGCAAGCTATCCCTCCGCTTTGTCTGCGTGAGTAAGAGCGTTCATAACAATAATACGCTGATAAAGAGACTGAGAAGAGTCTCAATTCAGAAATAATAACTACAAACCAGCAGTCTTATCAGCAAAAATTCCGGGAGTTGCTAGGAGGACGCTGTTAGAAGGAACTTTAAATCTTTCCCCCTCCTTGCAGCCCGTCAGATTAACCGTGAACTCGTTAAAGTCGCTCTGACCACCTTGAAATTAGTCATGGTTCTGACAAGGCAATGCTATAAAGAACTGGGCATATTACCCATTATGTGACAAGGATATCCCTCCAAATAAAAAGCAGACCAAGATCCCCTCTTTTTTCCAGTTGGAAAAAAAAGGATGTGGAAATTTAGAAAATCCCCTCCCCCACCCACACGAATGGTCTGTAGACCACCTCTGGGATAGGAGAGAGGATAAAATAGATGATAGAGGGGCTGCAATAGACCTGGCAACTGAGTTGCAACAAGCGGAGCTGGCTAACAAGGGGTACGAGGATCAAGCTGCCTGCTCAGATCAAGATCTAGCCCAGGAGCAGGGATTGCCACTTGGGAGCTCCGAAAATGAGTCAAACACAGCCATTATACCCCCCCCTTCTGGAGAGAACTTAAGGGGTTTTCATTCGTCTGATTCAGAAGAACGACAAGGCAGCACCGGGCTACAATTTATGGACAATCTTCGTTATATCATAGTTGGGATGTTTGAAGATTTGCTCAGCAACTACTCTGCACAGATAAGCAAAGACCTTGAGTCAGTCAAAGACTTTCTGTCAGAGAGCCTGGGCCTCCTCTCCACCTTAGTTGAACTAATTAAGAGTCAAGAAATGTTTCTACCTCATGAAACAAGCAGCAATGCCCCTAACAGCGATAAGTTACAACCAGACACTGAATTTAGGGAATTAAATCTCCCCATAACAGGTCAGACGAAAAGTACCCACGTAGCCAGGAAATCATTCTTAAGGAGGAAACGTCAAACACAAAAAAAGAAAAAGACCAAAAACATTAAAATGGGCCGCCGCTCTGGCAATCTGTACTCTCAGTGCAGGAAAATGAATTTCTCAAAACTCTTCAAATTGCTGGAGGACTCCATGACAAAGAATTCTTCCACAATAATAAAGGAAAAAATCCAAAAACCAAGCACCCCAATAAATCAATCTGCGGCTGTGTCCCAAAATACAGCAGAACTCATACTGCCTCCAAATGAAGCCGCGGAAAAGCTAAAGACTCCCTCAGTGCTCCAAAATATGACAGAATGTACGTTAACGCCAAGCAAAGCCCCGGAAAAGCGAAAGGATCTCTTGGTGCCCAAGCGGTCAACCTTACACAAGAGGGCTGTGGGATTTAGTGAATATTCTATACAATCCAAAAAGACGCCCGCTAAATCTCTGCAGAATGGATGGAATCTAACTTTAAATAAATACAAACTGGTTTTTATAACCTTTGATAATTACGGATACCATTCAAGGCAGAGACAAAGGGAAGGCAATATTCGGATGAAAATTGACCACGCTATTAGAGACCTCGTACGAGCAGAAAACATCAGCAATATAACATTTCTCCCATATGACAAGATATACAACAGGGTGGTGGTGACCTTTAAGGACTGGAGGGCAGTAAAGCAAGTACTGGCAAATAAAGACAAACTGTGGAGAACTGGGCTACGGACATTTCGCCTCTTTGAAAACATTGGAACCCCCCCTCCACTTCTAGAGAAATGCAAGACGGACAGATGCAAATTTAGATTCACAAAGCACAGTGAGGCAGAAATCCCCAAGCCAACCCAGCTGGACACTGCCAAAACCTGTACTCAGGGAAATCAATACCCGAAAATTCAAATATCTCCAGAAAAGGCAGAAAATGACACCACATTTAAAAACGGGCAGTGCCTGATGGCCAACTTAGAGTTAATTCAGAAATCTCAAGACGCATTAATTGATAAACTCTCGGCTATAAGGAAATGCATATTACTTGCATTTCCACCTGCCCCTATGGAATACAATTATGCCAACTGTAAAATAAAACCTCTAACCAACGAAGAATGGATTGCATGCCAATATTTGACACCAGAAGAAATGGGCCCGCCAGCACCCCCGTTAACACCTAAACTGATAACGCATAAAGCTGAAATTGCACTTCCAATGTCTGGAAATGGCGCAATTTTTGTAGACAAATTCGGCACCCTAGAGGCTATCCAAGAGGAAGTCTGATGGACAGACTCAATGGGTGGAGGTTGTGATGGACAAAGTAGGCACCTCAATCCAGTCCTTCCTTCAGGTGATGTTTCTTCTCCTTACCATACTTCACCCACTCCACCTGAACTCACCACGTTGGAGAAGCTCTCCTTTGTAACATGGAACATTGCAGGCTGGCCCAAAAAGACATGTGATCCATCTTTTGTAAAATTTATACAAGGCTACGATATTGTTCTCCTACAGGAAACTTGGAGTTCTAGTGAAATAGCTGCCAATGGTTTCTCCTCGTTTTCCCTTCCAGGAACACCAAGCAGCAAAGGTGGGAGAATTAAAGGTGGCCTCGGTATCCTAGTTTCAACCAGGTTGAGGGTCACCTTAACAAAGCTGGAGCCATTGAACCACCTGGCTCTGGCTCTGCTGATGAGATGTAGATCCTCCAGTTTATTACTGATAAATGTATATCTCCCCCCTCAAAAAGGAAAACAGATGATCAAAAACACCTGGGCATGCTTGGAACTATATATCGACAAACTGATGACCCAATTTCCTGCGGCCTCGGTAATAGTGGCCGGTGATCTAAATGCCAGAATCGGCCACTCTGATGATGCCCTATATGCCCACTTCCATGAATTGCCGCCTGTCCTAGATGAATCCCACTTCATTCCAACTAGGTATTCAAAGGACAAAGGCTGCAATTTCCCTGGGCTGTGCCTGATGCATCTATCAAACAAGTTGGATCTGATCATATTAAATGGCCGCTCTAAAGGGGAGAGTGTTGGGGAATTTACGTTTATATCCAGCGTTGGAGCCTCTACAATCGATTATATCATGGTGTCTTACAATCTAATGAATAGAGCCATTGAATGTAAGGTAGAGGAGCGTATGGACAGTGATCATTTACCGCTCTACCTTCTTCTTGATGTGAGAGAGGCCCCACTCTGCCTTGATAAACTTGAATCTTCCAGGCCCACTGATGTGGAGCTGAGATTCTCTCGTATAAGATGGACAGCCAGTCGGGATAAGGAAGCTTCAGGGAGGTTATGCTCAGATACATTTCTTAAAAAGAGGGATAGCCTTTTAAATTCCCCATGCCCCAGTACCAGAATAAATCTGTTTCAAGACCTGATTCTACTTTTACAAACTACCCTGACCCCTCAAAAAGAAAAGTGTCGGCCATGGTATTCAAATAAATCTAAGACCTGGTTCGACCAGGAGTGCCTTGCTATGAAGCGCTCTCTGCTTGGGAAATACAGAAAGTACAAATTGGACAATTTACCTTCACTCCCCCCAGATTGGTTCGAAGCTAAAAAAAGCTATAAAGCTCTGATTAGAAAGAAGAAACTTCAGACCCAGAGGGAAGAGTGGCAATGTCTAATTGAGGCCTCTCGAAGGAGGGACTCAGCCACCTTCTGGAAGATAGTCGCTAAAGGATGGCAAGACTCCCCCCTTGAAGTGGAATATAACATCTCTGCTGGGGTATGGGAGACATATTTCCAATCTCTGTATTTAACCAATCAACAGCAACAGGCCTTGCCCTCATCAATGAGTGATGTTGGGGATGAGTGGCCGCCAGTGTCTACTGAAGAGGTCCACAGGCTCATTCAATCTCTTAAATATGGCAAAGCTCCTGGAGTCGATAACATATCTCCCGAGATACTCAAAGCCAATGTGGAGTGGTGGGCCCCAGTCCTTGCAGCCTTGTTTACCAGCATAGACAAATCGGCCATCATCCCAGAGGACTGGGGTCTGGCTATTATTATTCCAATACACAAGAAAGGGAGCAGATCAGACCCTGCTAACTACAGACCAATCAGCCTTTTAAGTATCATCAGCAAACTATACGCTGCCCACTTACGTAATAAATTCGAGAGCTGGCTGGAGCGTGAGCATGTTCTCTCGGAGGCACAAGCAGGTTTTAGAGCGAAACGGTCAATTTTAGACCAAGGTCTAGTGCTTCAGCACCTTGTTGAAAAATATTCGTCAAGAAAAGGAGGATCTCTTTATGCAGCCTTTATAGATTTTAAATCAGCATTTGACCTAATATCACGAGATAGGCTTTGGGAAAAACTTGGCGCCTCTAATATAGACAGGCGCCTGCTGTGCCTCATCCGTAGATTATATGAAAATACCCGTGCCCGAGTAAGGTGCGACCGGCAGGGTCACCTATCCAGGGAAATTCAAATCCACCATGGTGTTAAACAAGGATGTGTCCTTGCGCCCATTTTATTTAACTATTATATCAACTCCCTAGTAGAAAAGATGGAAAGAGAAAACGCCCATCCTCCAAAGTTGGCTGATAGACCTCTTCCAGTTCTTCTATACGCAGACGATGCTGTTTTAATTTCCTTCTCCGGGGTAGGCCTAAAGAAACTCTTGAGAGCACTTACTGCCTACTGTAAAGCTGAACAACTAACAGTTAATTACACTAAGTCTAAAATTATGGTGTTCTCTAAGAAAAGAAAGAGACACAGATGGAGAATTGACAATCACCCTATTGAACAAGTAGCAACTTTCAAATACCTGGGTATAACCTTCCAGGAAAGGGGGTCATGGATTTATCATGTTAAAAACATCATTGCAAATGTCCAAAGATCTACTAAAGCTACCATAAGATTTTTCTATGGGAGAGGAGGACAATATATTCCAGCAGCCTCTCAGGTGTTTGCTGCAAAAATACTAGCACAACTGACCTTTGGCTCACAGATTTGCAGCTTTTCAAACTATGATCCCCTGGAATCATTTCAAACTAAGTTCTACCGCTGTTTGCTAGGGATCCCTTCTTGTGTGTCCAATATAGCGGTTCGCTTGGAGGTAGGGCAAATTCCTGTCAGCGCCCGCATATGGATTCTCAAGATTCATTACTGGCTGAAACTTATTTTCTTTCCTGTTGGATTGGCACCCTTAACTCTTTTGGATGCTTTCCAATCCAAATGGAAAGTCACTCTGTATGGAAAGCTAAGAGACTTGGGATTCTCGCCTCAGGTCTTGTTGGCTGCGGGATACGAGAAAGCAAGAGCAACCATTCGCCAACGAGTCTGGGATGTGGAACTCCAACGTCATACGAGTGAGATGAGCAAACATCTAGCTATAGGGGACAATGGGAGAGGATTTTCTCCAGCGAGGTATTTGACAAAATTACAAATACCCAAATATAGACGGGCGTTTACCCTTGCTAGATTTAATGTATTACCATCTGCCTTACTGCAGGGAAGATTTGCAGGTAAACCATATGCGGAACGACTCTGCCCCTGTGGCCTGCCGGAGGTAGAATCTGTTACTCATGTTTTATTACGTTGCCGCTTTTACAATGACATACGCCGTGTTTTTATTTCCCCAGTCATGCAAAATCCTTTAAATGAATTCCTATGCCTTAAATGCCTTGTGGAGGACAGGGACCCTGAGATTACCCTGAAAGTAGCGAAATACTGTGTAGCAGCCATGAGGCTCAGAGAACAAGCGGTGTTATCGCTATGAACAGAACCCTAAATGGCAATTTTTAGGCAATATTTTAAATGCCCCGATTCTAATCTATATATTTTAGATGCTGCTGTATACGTGCATATACGTGTATGGTATTTGCTGTGCAAATTTTAATGTATCACTTTTGTATTGTTGATTTAGTGAGTTGGTCTGTGACCGTAAAAATAAATTCATTCATTCATATAGTTATGTAGTTTCATTTTACATAGTCCAAGTGTAAAAAAATCAGCTATTTTGACAAAGCAGAAGTTTTTATGCATTCAGTGAACAAAAAACAACAGCCAAATGTACAGAAGTAAATATGAAAACATAAAAATTTATCAATTAGTGACATGAACATGGAAATCGTGGTGAAATCTTTGTTGTTGTTGTTTAGTCGTTTAGTCGTGTCCAACTCTTCATGACCATATGGACCAGAGCATGCCAGGCACTCCTGTTTTCCACTGCCTCCCACAGTGGAAATCTTACTTTGTACTTATTATTTCAAATGAAATAATTGTACTTTTGATATTCTTCATTTGTAGCATTACCTGCCAAGGCTGTAGATCATGAATTTTTAATCTTCCAGTGCTTCCCATTACTCTCTGCTTGGATCTAGATAAGTAAATAGCATGCAAAGCATGAGCCACCACATAAACAGCATTGTAGATACTGTAGCTATGGCCAGATAGTTCCATTTGAAACAGAAGAGATTGGAAGACTCTGCAACCTCTCCTCCCCAGTACACATGCCATTGACCTCCATTGGTGCATTGAGAGTTGGAAATAGACAATCAAATGCTTGCTCCCAGAAGACTTTGAAGAAACCATCACCCTGGGTCCAGGAAGGCTTCATGGTCTGAAGAAATTCCTTGAATGCTAGAAGATTTTGTGAATGAATTGTGAAAGATATAGCACCTTGGAAGAACTGAAAATCCCAAAACCTAACAAGGCCCGGTACCATGAAATCAATCTGGGCTGTCAAGATCCATACCTTTTTTAATCCTGTATTTTCCTTATTTGTTGGGTCTCGCAAAAATACAACAGCTTTCAATGCTAGCATTGTCAGAGATTCTCCATAGACAATAAATGTAGTGACTTTATTTCCTGTGAATAGCAGATATACATTTAAAGCTCCAGCATTCATTGCATCCAGGTTATCGAACTGGAATTGATGTGGGATTCTTTGTATAAAGGCTGAACAAATTCCATTTTGAGAAAGCAGTGGTTCCAGGCTCTTGATGAAATATTCTCCACTGTTATCATTTGGAGCAAAGAGTCCAACCCAGATCCATCCAAAATGTTTAAGCAAGTGGATAATCCCCACAAACTGATGGGCTTCATTGGGTACCATATGATAAAAGGGTGGGAATTCAGTTGTGTCACTCTTCTCTGGAGGAAATGAACCATAGGCAAGCTAAAAATAAAATAGAAAATGTACAGATGTTATGATGTTATGTGCAAAGAATTCATCCTGCAACACATGACCATCTATTCCTACTAATATTTGTAGTTTACATCCAAGGACAGATTCTGAGGCTGAGGCTCCAATACTTTGGACACCTCATGAGAAGAGAAGACTCCCTGGAAAAGACCCTGATGTTGGGAAAGATGGAGGGCACAAGGAGAAGGGGACGACAGAGGATGAGATGGTTGGACAGTGTTCTCGAAGCTACTAACATGAGTTTGGCCAAACTGCGGGAGGCAGTGGAGGATAGGGGTGCCTGATGTGCTCTGGTCCATGGGGTCACGGAGAGTCGTACAGGACTAAATGACTAAACAGCAACAAGGGATTTTTCTATGCTTTCTTTAAAATTGCATTTTGATTTCAGCCGATCATACTCATATCCTTAGAAATTAATTAGTAAAGGGAGTGCACGTGGAAGATGAGATTAATATTTAGAGTTGTATCAAACCAAATCTTATTGAAAGAAGGCTGACTGAAATGAATCGGTATGGCTGTTCTGAGTAATATTAAAGATGGGTCTTTTCTGAGTAGAACAAACATTGAATTGAGGAAGGAATATATAATTTTCAGAAAATACCTAAAGGCAGCCCTGTTTAGGGAAGTTTTTAAACTGTGACTTTGTATTGTATTTTGGTATTTGTTGGAGGCCGCCCAGAGTGGCTGGGGAGACCCGGCCAGATGGGCGGGGTATAAATAATAAATTATTATTAAATTATTATTATTATAATTTCGCATGCAACCCTACCTGCATCTTACATGAGGAATCTTGTATAGACCTAATGCATCTGCTATATGGAAGGACGTATCATAACCAAGTCCTCCAATGATGGCTATGAGGTTTTTCTGGGTGTCACATTTGTAGTTGGGGACAAATTTGCTCATTTTGAAGAGGAGGTCTAGAGTCGTACGGTAGGTCATCCTTGCATCATAGTAGCTATCATAGATGTGGAAGCCAAGTGTGACATTTTGCAAAATGTTGAGATTCTCATTGATTTCTTTCACAGCAAAAACCAGGGCAAGGACATGTTGGTAGAATTTTGTCATCATGCTGCAAATAATGCGAGTAATTCATAAAAAATGAATGCACCACAATACTGGAAACATCCTGTTTCAAATGTGTTTATATTGAAAAGAAATCATTTTATATGTAATTAAATCATTTCATTTAATAGCACCATGCAGTCCAATGCATACTGATGATTGCTCGGGGCAATGGTGTTATACATTCACATAAATATTCTTCAATTCTTGCTTAAGCATCTCACTTCAGCTAGTCAATAAAAAAGTGAAAACATTCTGTTTCTCCTTAAGTAGGCGACCACTTTGCAGAAGTATTTTCTGGGCCATGAAAGCTACAATCATATTCATTTCACTCAAAATACTGTTGAACTTTGTTGGGCTTTCTTCTTTGTACTTTCCCGGTACAAAGCTGGGAAAAGGTAAGGAAATCTGCTTGCAAATCAGAACCACAGCTTTGATGTGTCCACATTAATTAAGTAGAGAAACTAATCGTGCCTGGCATTTGACAGAAAGAGGAGTCAGGTTGCATTTGATTTACCTTCTCCCATGAAAACACAGCTGGTAGACAAAATAGTCTTGCCCTTCTTCAGGTGTTTTGCACCCAATGCCTGACTCTCTTTTCTGACAGCCTCAGTTCTCTCTGCGGCATCCAACCTGAACTCTGGTGGTCCTTGACTGCCTCATTGCAATTCAACTAATTCCCACATCCCTACAAATAGACCCAATCATGATTCCAACAAATCGAGTGTGGTCTTAATGCTTTCTATATTTAATTTCCTAAAAAGGCAGAATGTGTTGTGTAAATATTTCATATTATAACTGACTATGCTGTATTAAGAAATGATAAAAAATGATAAAAAATAAATTATCATGGGAAGGACCAGAGCTCCGTGATAGAATTCTGCTTTGCATGCAGATGGTCCCAGGTACAATCCCTGATGACGTCTCCAGGTAGGAATTTTCCCAATCTGATTGGGAATTTTCCCAATCTGAAACCTTGGAGTGCCACTGTCAGTCAGTCTAGGCAATACAGAGTTAGACGGACCATTTGGATTCCATATTGGAGGGCCAGGATTGGCACAGCTCTAGTTGTATGTTTTTATTTTTTCCTCCACGTTACCTTTTCTAATTATTCATTTATTTTCATTCTTCACTATTCTCCTCCCCAATATCTGTACTGGAGAATAATTACAAATACAATTTATGTGAAGAAAACAGAAAACACAAAGTCTATTTTTTTATCCCTTTAGAGGGAAAAAGTTTTTTTTTGTTTTGTTTTTTTTAAAGTGACAGAAGAAAAGTCGTATTTCCGGTTTGCCAGCTTAGTAGATTGTAAAAGACTCAGGAGGTTATTGAAACTGAGGAGTCCTTCAAGGGTGGATAAATAGGGTTTATCGTCAATTATTTAAATCATTCCTTGTGAACTCCTCAGATACTTTAAAAAATTGAAATATATTTTAATATTCCACCATTCAGACAAAAAATGTCTCCCGCTGAAGCTTACAAATAAGACTGGCCCTCTCAATAGGATTCTTATTTAAAAGAGATGAGGCAAAATAAAATGTGATATAGAGGAATGTTTGGGGTATGGAAGATTCTTAGTAGATTGTAAAAGACTCCATGGGTGATTTAACTGAGGAGTCCCTCAAGGGTGGGTAAATGGAATTTATATTCCACCATTCAGCTCCAAAATGCCTCCCATTTCAGCTTCTAAATGTCAGCAAATAAGACAGTCCCTTCCTTAGGATTATTTTCTAAAACACATGGGACAAAAGGAAAGGTGATTTGGAGGAATGTTAGGGGCATGGAAGATTCTTACTATGAAACATCGAACAGGTTCTGTGTTGGGTGTTCCTTGAAGAATGCCTCATAGAAAATATAATACATATGAGATACTATTCCACCACATGGTACCAGTCATGTGGAACAGAAATAGGATCATTCACAGGACACCTCATGGTATCAGAAAGATGAGGTATTTGGAGCAGCAAGACCAATAGCAGCAGCATTCTGGCAGCCTAGCTTCTTTCTGAATGCAGACTCTCCTGTCTTCATTCATGCTATCTGCCGAAGAAAAGGCTACATTGAAAGATGCATGGCTCTGTTCTCCCAGCCCTATAATACTGAGTGTGAGCTGCCTCCAAGAGCTACAATTCATTCCGTGAATACTAACAGATATCACAGCATCAGAAATTAAATTGGCATAGCCCTGTGTGCCTCTGGCCCCAGCTCTCAGTACACAGGACTGGTTAAAACCACTTTCGGGCTTGCTTGTTGATTATTTTCTTGTTGCTTCCAGAAAGAATCTGGAGGTTTGAGCTGGTGAAGAAATTGCAGTGATTTGGGTAATTGCAGGGTAGGATTATGATTTACTTCTTCAGAGTTTGGTGTCTGAGTGCCAGTTCAGTTTTTTGTTGTTGTTGTTGTTTTTTTAAAATTGCCATTCTGCTCCTTACTGACAGAAAAAGCGACCGAATGAATTTTCCATGGTGAGGTAATGACACCAGGATACATTAGGCATCTGTGATCACTGTACTATTTTAGATGCCTGCTAAAAATTTATGTTTTGTGGGCCTACCTAGACATTTTTCCCATTTGTTTAGCTTTGTATGGGTCCACCAACCTGTCAGCCATAGGATGTCACAAGTCAATGTTTCTTTTAAAAGCATAGCTCCAAAGAGGCTTGTTCTAGGAGGTGGAAAGAGTTTCTCCTGCTGAAATGGAGTTGCCCCCCCTCTCAATCCATTTCAATAGGAGTTTTGAGGAAAGCTGCCTCCCCTTCTTGGAGCAAGGTGGGCTCCCATAATTAACTATCATTATCATTCAAATGACAATTCCCCCTGCCACACACTACCCAGTTCAGGTAGGAACTATAAGAAAGGACATTCCTGCTAAACTTTGGAAATAACTTTATGATGGTGAGAGATGTTTGACAGTGGAATGGACTCCTTTCATGTGTTGGTGGACTTTCCTTCTCTCTTGAAGGTTTTTAAGCAGGGGTTCAACGTAAATCTGTCATGGATGCTGTTACTTGAGGTTCCTGCATTTAAGGGGTTGGTATAAATGAACCCCAGGAATTCTTCTGACCATACAAATCTATGATTGTATGTTTCTGAGAAAAAGGGACAAAGTGGCTTAACTGAAGAATAAAGGAACACATTTGAAAACCAGTCATAGGATAATTTCTGAATAAAGTAACAACAGAGCATAACAGCAAATATAGGTAAAGGTAAAGGGACCCCTGACCATCAGGTCCAGTCATGTCCGACTCTGGGGTTGCGGCGCTCATCTCGCTCTATAGGCCGAGGGAGCCGGCGTTTGTCCGCAGACAGCTTCCGGGTCATGTGGCCAGCATGACAAAGCCGCTTCTGGCGAACCAGAGCAGCGCATGGAAACGCCGTTTACCTTCCCGCCGGAGCGGTACCTATTTATCTACTTGCACTTTTTGGTGTGCTTTCGAACTGCTAGGTGGGCAGGAGCTGGGACCGAGCAACGGGAGCTCACCCCGTCGTGGGGAT
>OFHU01001528.1:0-74220 GCA_900245905.1 Lacerta viridis | reverse complement strand
GCGTGCTCTGGTCCATGGGGTCACGAAGAGTCGGCCACGACTAAACGACTGAACAACAGATCATGCCCTTTCAATACCCCTAGAAGACTAGGGCAGAAATGTCCCTTACCTCCATTGATCTCCGCCTGGGACCCCCCAAAGGTTGACTTGCCAGGTTCGCTGCCCCCATGGCATTTTATTTTGGGTCGCTTTGTTTGATGTTTCAATGAAGATGGAAAACTCTTTTGAGATTATGGGTGGGGAATATGTTGCCGGAGGTGTTTATTGGGCTGTCCTTGTTTTTATTCTGATTATGTGTTTTGTGCTTTTATACCGTAATTTCATCCAGTAAACCCCCAAATTAAAAAAAATAAGATAAATGGATAAATGGATAATACGAAATGAATTCCTCCCCCTCCGAGTCTCTCAACTCCCCCCCCCCCATTTCTCCACAGTAAAAGGAATAGAGAGGGCAACTGACCTGGGGCAAATACCAAGAAATGGGTGGGGAGACGACTAGGGAGACCAGGGGGGCCCATGGAGCACCTGGGGGGAGCCTTGCCAGGAACTTTGAAGATGAAGGATTTGGGGACACAGCGGGGGTCCCTGGCTCTGAAAAGCACTTGGGGGGGACAAAGTTACACAGAGCCCTGGAAACACCCCCCCCCCGTGCTTAATGACTCCTCTTGAGTTAATGAGGATAGAGACCCCCCCACACTTTCCCAGCCTCCCCAACTAACCGGAGGCATCCCCCCCAGACCCGTTCCCCCGCCCCCAGTCCCAGAGAAGGAGACACGGGAAGCCTGGTCAGATTGCAGAGGGAGGATTTATTAGATGTTGAGAAAGGCTATATTAGAGAGTCAAGCGTCACACGGGGGCTGGAAGGGGTGGCCACTTCTCCCTGGGGGTGCCTCAGTGGGACCGGCAGACCAGCGCATGAGCCACCACCCTGACCAGCTTCTGGAAGGCATGGAGGGAAGCAGGAATGAATTCCTTTCGGGGGGGCAGGAGGGTGATGGGGACCTCGCCCAGGAGCTGGAAGAGAAAAGAGGGGGTGACTACTTCTGCCAGGGGGCCCATGTGTGGGTCGCCCTGTCCCCACCACAGATCCCACAACAGATTCAACAGATTGAGGTTAAATCCTGACAAGACAAAAGTACTATTTTGGGGGGGACAGGGGGTGGGAAGGTGTGGGGGACTCCTGGGTCCTGAATGGGGTAACTGTGCCCCTGAAGGACCAGGTGCACAGCCTGGGAGTTATTTTAGACTCACAGCTGTCCATGGATGCGCAGGTCAATTCTGTGTTCAGGGCACCTGTCTCCCAGCTCCATCTGGTCCGCAGGATGAGACCCTCCCTACCCACAGACTGTCTCTCCAGAGTGGTGCATGCTCTGGTTATCTCCTGCTTCGACTACTGCCATGCGCTCTACGTGGGGCTACCTTTGAAGGGGACCCAGAGACTGCAACTAATCCAGACTGTGACAGCCAGACTGGTGACTGGGAGCGGCCACAGAGACCATATAACACCGGACTTGAAAGACCTACATTGGGTCCCAGTACTTTTTTGAGCACAATTGAAAGTGTTGGTGCTGACCTTGAAAGCCCTAAATGGCCTCAGCCCAGTATACCTGAAGGAGCGTTTCCACCCCCATAGTTCAGGCCAGACTCTGAGGTCCAGCTCCAAGGTCCTTCTGGTGGTCCCCTCACTGCGAGACAGCAGTGTACAGGGAACCAGGCAGAGGGCCTTCTCAGTAGTGGCCCCCGCCCTGTGGAACGCCCTCGTCAGATGTCAAGGAAATAAACAACTACTGTATCTGACATCTGAAGGCAGCCCTGTTCAGGGAAGCTTTTAACTTCTAATGTTTTACCATTTTTAATGTGCTATTAGTCACCCAGATTGGTGCGCTTGCGTGTGCACACAAACAAACATCAAACAAACAAACAAACAAACACAACACACACACACACACACCCCGAAAACTCTTTGGGGTGGGGGAGCAGCCTCACCCTGAAGTTGGCAGGGTCTATGTAGAGCCTGTCGCAGTGCAGTTCACTGAGCTCAGAAAAAGACTCTTTGATCTTGTTGAGGTCCATTGATGGCTGCAAGGGTGGCGATGTCCCCAAAGTGAGTGAATAAGCTCCGGGTGCAGGGGAAGACAATCACCAGACTGCAGAGAAGGAAAGGAAGGAAGGAAGGAAGGAAGGAAGGAAGGAGAAAGGGAGAGGCATGGATGGTTATTATCCAGGTGGAAAGAGGAGCACCTGCCCAGGCTGCCTAGAGACGTGACCACCCCTGGACTTACCAGGCAATGGAGTACCCACGCAGGGTGGTCATGTCCATTAACATGATGGTGCACAGCTGCATCTCTTCGGCCATCAAGTTTGCCATGATGGCTGGCTGGGGGCTGGGAGCTTCTCTTGGATGCTGGAGAAAACCTTCTGGGCTGAGCTGGAGCTCCTTCCAGGGCTGGAGCCCTTTATACCCTGGGCCAAAGCTCCTCCTCTTCCCAGATTTACAGAAGCCGTCCTGGTTTCTGATTTGATTTTTCTGAATTTCCTTAGGACATCCCTATTTTCCTCAGAGAAATCCTGCAGGGTATGGAGTAATGCTGCCCCCAAGCCAAGGAGATAAGCAAGTATACAGGCTTTATAAGACACCTGAAGGCAGCCCTGGGAGGGGAAGCCATGAAGGAGCGTCTCCACCCCCATCGCTCAGCCCGGACACTGAGGTCCTCTTCCGGTGCTTCAGCTACAGGGTACCAGGCAAAGGGCCTTCTTGGCAGTGGCTCCCTCCCTGTGGAAAGCCCTCCCATCAGATGTCAACTTGGGTGGCCTGAAAGGCAGACTATAGAGATTCATGGAGGAGAAGCTGTCAATGGCTCCTGGTCAGGCTGGCTCTGCTCTCTGTCCATGGTCAGAGGCAGTGATGCTTCTGAATCCCACTTGCAGGAAACCGCATCAAGGGAGGGGCTCTGGGCCTCCAATCCTGCTTCCCATTGGGGTACCTGGTTGGCCATTGTGAGAAGAGGACCCTGGACTCAATGGGTCCCCTTTGGATGGCCCAGAAGGCTCTGACTTTCATCATTCCCAATCTTAAGGAACCTTGGGAAATGTAGTTCTGTGAGGGAGCACTAGGAATTTCCAACAAAATTTTCAGCAGACATTATAGAACTACAGAATATTGCAATAGTTTGTTAAACTATTCTCAAGCCAATAACACTTGGTTGTGTGTATTTGCCCACACTGATTCTGGGGGCATTTCAAGGGGCGCAGAATTACTTGGGAAACGCCTGTCTGTCACCTTAACTTTTCTGGCTGTAGGAGTTTCGGTCACTTTAGAAGTCTTCAATTCTTTCTTCCCTCTTGCCCGTTTTTGTACACCTGTTCTGCTTCAAAGCGCATATTTTGAATGAGCTCTTGCTCAGGGATGGGGAACCTGAGGTCTTTTGGATGTGGTCTGACTCTGTTTCCCATCCCCACTGACCGTTGGCAGGCAGTGGGCTCCCAATCCCTGCCCTTGTTTAACCTCCCTGTCCCTTCCTACCACTTCCACTTCCAAATCCCCATCTGCTGTTCTCTCCCCACGCTGTCAAACCTGAATGTAAGCTCCCTGGGGCAGAGTCCTGTCCTACATTCCAAGGGCCCTCAATTGAGAAATGGTAAAATAATAATAATCATCTGAAAGTGCACTTAATTATCCTCAATGGACTCCATGATCCTCAAGAGACAAGCGACTGCAACTCTCTTTGCAATGCTTTCTTGGGCCCTGGTACAGATCAGGGCGTGTGGACAGGATTGCACAGGGCCACCCCTGTCATTGGGAGTGAGGTGGCTGCTTCAGGCGGCAGGTGCTGGGCTGGAGGACACAGTGGTGAGGCATCGCAGGACAAAGCTGCCTGGGCAACACAGCCTGCCACCCCCAAGCTAGCTTGCTGCGGAAACCTTCAAGGAGTATTGGAGCCCCAGAGCCCCTCCCTTGATGCGGTTTCCTGCAAGTGGGATTCAGAAGCATCGCTGCCTCTGAGCACGGACGGAGAGCAGAGCCAGCCTGGCTAGGAGCCACTGATAGCTTCTCCTCCAAGAATCTGTGTAGTCCGTCTTTCAGGCCACCCAAGTTGACATCTGATGGGAGGGCTTTCCACAGGGAGGGAGCCACTGCCAAGAAGGCCCTTTGCCTGGTACCCTGTAGCTGACCCACCGGAGAAGGACCTCAGTGTCCGGGCTGAGCAATGGGGGTGGAGACGCTCCTTCATGGCTTCCCTATCCAGGGCTACCTTCAGGTGTCTTCTAAAGGTTGTATACTTGCTTGTCTCCTTGGCTTGGGGGCGGCATTACTCCATACCCTGCAGGATTTCTCTGAGGAAAATAGGGATGTCCTAAGGAAATTCAGAACAATCAAATCAGAAACCAGGACTGCTTCTGTAAATCTGGGAAGAGGAGGAGTTTGGCCCAGGGTAGAAAAGGCTCCAGCCCTGGAAGGTGCTCCAGCTCAGCCCAGAAGGTTTTCTCCAGCAGCCGAGAGAAGCTCCCAGCCCACAGCCAGCCATCATGGCAAACGTGATGGCCGTAGAGATGCAGCTCCTCATCACTATCTTAATGGAGGTGGGCGTCATTCGAGGAGAATCCCTTGGTGGGTAAGTCCAGGGGGGGTCGCCTCTCTAGGTGGGCTGGGCAGGTGCTCCTCTTTCCCCCTGGATAATAACCATCCGTGTCTCTCCCTTTCTCCTTCCTTCCTTCCTTCCTTCCTTCTCTACAGCCTGCTGGTTGTCTACCCCTGGTGCGAGATAATTCTCCCTAACCTTATGGTCAGCTCCAGCCCTTCCGCCATCAATGGACCTCGACAAGATCAAAGAGCCTTTTTCCGAGCTCAGTGAACTGCACTGTGACAAGCTCCACATGGACCCCCTCCACTTCAGGGTGAGGCTGCTCCCCCACCCCAAAGACATGTGGGGGGGCACTGTGTTTGTTTGTTTGTTTGTTTGTTTGTTTGTTTGTTTGTTTGATGTTTGTTTGTGTGCACACGCAAGCGCACCACTCTGTTTGACTTGCAGCACATAAAATATGGTAAAACATTCGATGTTAAAAGCTTCCCTGAACAGGGCTGCCTTCAGATGTCAGATACAGTACAGTATATTCTGGCGTATAAGACTACTTTTTAATCCAGGAAAATCTTCTCAAAAGTCGGGGGTCGTCTTATACGCCGGGTGGAAAATCTGTGGTTGAGTATATCTCAAACTCTATATTTAAACTGGAAAAGTTGGGGGTCGTCTTATACGCCGCAATATACAGTAGTTGTTTATTTCCTTGACATCTGACAGGCTGGCGTTCCACAGGGCGGGGGCCACTACTGAGAAGGCCTTCTGCCTGGTTCCCTGTAACTTGCCTTCTCGCAGTGAGGGAACCACCAGAAGGACCTTGGAGCTGGACCTCAGAGTCTGGCCTGAACTATGGGGGTGGAAACGCTCCTTCAGGTATACTGGGCCGAGGCCATTTAGGGCTTTCAGAGTCAGCACCAACACTTTGAATCGTGCTCAGAAATGTACTGGGAGCCAATGTAGGTCTTTCAAGTCCGGTGTTATATGGTCTCTGTGGCCGCTCCCAGTCCCCAGTCTGGCTGTGACATTCTGGATTAGTTGTAGTTTCTGGGTCACCTTCAAAGATCGCCCCACATAGGGCTCATGGCAGTAGTCCAAGCGGGAGATAACCAGAGCAAGCACCACTCTGGAGAGACAGTCTGTGGGTAGGGAGGGTCTCATCCTGCGGACCAGATGGAGCCTGGAGACAGGTGCCCTGGACACAGAATTGACCGGCGCCTCCATGGACAGCTATTAGTCCAAAATGACTCCCAGGCTGCGCACCTCATCCTTCAGGGATACAGTTTCCCCATTCAGGACCCAGGAGTCCCCCACACCTTCCTACCCCCTGTCCCCCCAAAACAGTACTTCTGTCTCATCAGGATTTAGCCTCAATCTGTTGAATCTGTTGTGGGATTTGTGGTGGGGACAGGGCGACCCACACATGGGCCCCCTGGCAGAAGGAATCACTCCCTCTTTTTTCTTCCAGCTCCTGGGCTATATGGTCGTCGTCGTCCTGCACCCCCTTTGAAAAGGGATTCACCCCTGCTTCCCTCCATGCCTTCCAGAAGCTGGTCAGGGTGATGGCTCATTTGCTGGCCTGCCGGTCCCACAGAGGCCCCCCCAGGGAGAAGCGGCCGCCTCCTGCTGTTTTCGCCCCCCACCCGGTGGGGTGGGGGCCACCCCTTCCAGCCCCTGTGTGACACTTGACCCTCTAATATAGCCTTTCTCAAGCTCTGAATCTGACCTGGCCTCCTGTGTCTCTTTCTCTGGGATGGAGGGGGCGGGGCTGGGGGGGGGATGCCTCCGGTTAGTTGGGGGGCTGGGAAAGTGAGGGGGTTCTCTATCCTCAGTGACTCAAGAGGACCCTTGAGGGGGGGAGGTTTCAGGTCTCTGTGTAACTTTGCCCCCCCCCAAAGTGCTTTTCATAACCAGGGATGCCCGCTGTGTTACCAAATCCTTCATCCTCAAAATTCCTGGCAAGGTCCCCCCCGATGCTCCAAGGGCCCCCCTGGTCTCCCTGGTCGTCTCCCCACCCAGTTCTTGGTATTTGCCCCAGATCAGTTGCCCTCTCTATTCCTTCTACTGTGGAGAAATGGGGGGGGGGTGAGAGACTCGGAGGGGGAGGCAAGCCTTTCCCCTGCTCTGGATTCCATCCCTCTGAATGAGGGGTGGGGGTACCAACATGGGCAACCAGGGAGACCCCCCAAGGGCCACTCTCCCACCCCCCCAATGCCCCCCTTGCCTCTTTCTAGATGGGTGTCAGGGACATAGTTGCCTCTGAATCGGCAGGGAGAGGGTGGAATTCATTTCGTATTATCCATTTATTTATTAAATCTGGGGGTTTACAGCATAATATTACAGTATAAAAGCACAAAACGCATAATCAAATAAAAACTAGGAAAGCCCAGTAAACACCTCCACCAACATATTTCCCACCCATAATCTCCTTCATTGAAACATCAAACAAAGCGATCCAAAATAAAACGCCATGGGGGCAGCGAACCTGGCCAGTTGCCCTCTGAGGGGTCCCAGGTGGAGATCAATGGGGGGCAGGGGGGTGTCTCCCCTAACCTTCCGAGGGTATGGAGAGGGCACGAGCTGCAGTCATCCATTAATGTCTTTTTGGGTTTGTGAGCCGGGATGTAAATCCTTGTCTCTGAGAAGAAGAAAAAGGGGAGGGCGCTGGGCCCTATGGCTCCGTCCAAGAACAGCCCTGGCAAACTCCCGTGGGGGGGGCAGCTTTGAATTGGGACAGAATTGGCAAGTGAAGAGGCAAAGACTCCCTTCGAAAAGATCCTGATTTCTGCTGCAGGAGAAAAGCATATTCGCCCACATGATGCTGGAATGAGTCCCTTCCAATTTCTGGACCCAGCGAGGGTTGAAATCCTTTGCTGTAGGAGCCAGAGAATGGCCTGGTGGCGCAAGGAAGGCGGTTGCTCTTCGCAAGAGGACACCTGGCTGGCAGTGAGAAGGACAGAAGCCACAGGGGGAGTGGCTGACTCCATTCCTGGGACTCAGAGGGACCAAGACCTTGTGGGGCGCACCGCTGTGGGTCCCTCCACCCTATGCTCAGCTCGTATATATGTGCATATTTAAAAGGCAGCGCAGTCTCCTCTGACCTTCATTCCAAGGAAGACGAATTCTTGGCAGTGGCGTAGGAAGGGAGGGGCGTAGGGGGCGGAGCGCCCCGGGTTCCGTTTCTGAAGGGGCGGCAAGAGGGCAGTCCGCGGGGGTGCCATCGCCCCCTGCCCACAGCCGCGGGCAAAGGATCTTCCGCGAGGCAGCGCTTCTTGGTCTCTCTCCCTCTCTCTCTCTCTCTTTCTTTCTCTCTCTCTCTCTCTTTCTCTCTCTCTCCAAGCCTAGCTCACATTTCTCTTCCCTCCCACCTGTCGGGCTTTTCCCTCTTGCGCAAGTGCGAGGGATGGGGAGGGGGGGCAGCCAGGTTGCGGGCTCCCTCTTAAAGGTGCAGTGCCAATTCTTTCACTTGGCTTGAGTGCGGTCCTGCTGTCAGGGCAGAAACCTTGCCTCCTTCTCGACTGCGCCTCCTTCACCGCTCCCCCCTTTACCGATTTCCAGATGAACTAAGAGTTGGTTCTTCAAGACGTCTTCCTCTCCCCCCCGCCAAACTCTGAAGGGTTCTCCTTCCCCGGAGGTTTTCTCCCTCCACCCTTCTTGTATGTTTCTGACTGGGAAATACTCCTGCCTTGCGGCCGGGGGCAGGGGCGGCGGCGTTGTCCATCTTTGTTTCTCCCCGGTTAAGAGGAATTGATACCACCCCACCCTCGCTAGCAATGCTTCTTATTTGCACAATGACCATTCCTGGAAGCTCCCCCCCCCCCAGAGCCTCCTCAGAAAGAAGCAGCCTGCAAGCCAGACAACCCAGTCTCTCTCGGGTTTTGCGGCGGCAGAAGCAGGACCGGTGCTAGGGCTTCTTGCGCCCTAGGCGAACCACCTTCTGGCCCCCCACCCCTCCAAAGCCTGCTTTAGCGGGAGCCGGGTGGTGGTGTAGGGGGGGGCAAGCAGCACCTCTCCGCTAGCCGGGGGTGGTGTAGGGGGCAAGCAGCAGCCTCAAGCTACAAGCTGCTGCAGAGCCTGCCCGCCCGCCCGCCCCCGCCAAGCCTGGCCAGCGCCCCCTCCATTTTGGTGCCCAAGGCAATTGCCTAGTTCGCCTAAATGGACGCGCCGGCCCTGGGCAGAAGTCCGCCCCTTTTCGGGGTTCCTGTCACAATGTCCTTTGCCCCCCCCATCTTCCTGCTCCATCCAGAGGTGTAGGAAGGAGGGGTGGACATTCGGCACCCGCCCGCGACTCCCAAGCCTACCCTGAATTGTCAATGGGGGGGGTTGACAAATAAATTTCACACCGGGTACCACCTGGGTTTGCTACACCACTGATTCTTGGTAAGCGCACGAAACCTGCACTGCGTGGAGACTGGGATGGCACATAGCAATAGAGTGGCACCTTTGGCTACGTACTTAATTCATTCCGGAGGTCCGTTCTTAACCTGAAACTGTTCTTAACCTGAAGCACCACTTTAGCTAATGGGACCTCCCGCTGCCGCTGCGCCACCAGAGCACGATTTCTGTTCTTATCCTGAAGCAAAGTTCTTAACCTGAAGCGTTATTTCTGGGTTAGCGGAGTCTGTAACCTGAAGCCTCTGTAACCCAAGGTAAAACTGTATTTTAGTTCCCTCTTAATTATGTTGCTTTGAATGCATTTTATTTTGACAATCATTTTTATCGATTTTCCATGATTTTAACCAATTGTCACCAGATGAATACAAATCCCATACAGATTTAAAAGCTGCCTTCCCTCCCACCACCACCCCAAAATGCCCCCTCTATTTTCCTGACTCCTTCACTCGTTCACTTCGGTCCCCTTTGCTCCAGCAAGTGGTGATGAGCTGCTTCTCTTCGGCGGTCCAGTGCACCATGATGGCTGGCTGTGGGCTGGGAGCTTCTCTCGGCTGCTGGAGAAAACCTTCTGGGCTGAGCTGGAGCTCCTTCCAGGGCTGGAGCCTTTCATACCCTGGGCCAAAGCTCCTCCTCCTCCTGGATTTACAGAAGCCGTCCTGGTTTCTGATTTGATTTAAGAATGTTCCGAATTTCCTTAGGGCATCCCAATTTTTCTCTGAGAAATCCTGTAGGGTATGGAGTAATGCCGCCCCCAAGACGAGGAGACATGCAACCATACAACTGTTAGAAGACACCTGAAGGCAGCCATGGACAGGGGCGGAGCGAGCTGCTCAGTCACCCGGGGCGGCCAACCCAGTGACCCAGCCGCAGTGCGTGTGCGCAGCGTCGCTGCATCCAATGCAAGCACCATGCGTCATGCGTCATGCGCAGCGGCAGTGCATTGTATGCCATAGTGGCGGCACCGGGCGCAACCCAGACAAACCACATGCTGAAGCGGCCTCGCTTTGCGGCTTTGCAAGCAGCCTGCGGAGCAAGCCCACTCTGCCCCGCGGCCCGTTAGGTGCCTGCTGGCGGGGCAGGACAGAACTGGCCCAAGTTTCACCCCCTCCCCTGGAACGTGGGGCGGCCCGCCCCCTACGCCCCCCTTGCTCCACCCCTGGCCCTGGATAGGGAAGTCCCAAAGGAGCATCTCCACCCCCATTGCTCAGCACGGAGACTGAGGTCCTCCTCCGAGGGTACCAGGCAAAGGGCCTTCTTGGAAGTGGCTCCCTCCCTGTGGAGTGCCCTCGGGTGCAGAGCAACCACCTTCCTTCTTCAACAATTATCTTCAATGAAACATTGCTTTAAAAGGAGGTCAATAAAGCAGAGCAGAGCAGAAACCCCTGGAGTCATGCACCGCTTGGAGACTGGGGTGACACGTAGCCATATTTTAGTTCCCTTTTAATTACGTTGCTTTGAACACATACTTTAGATTTTATTTTGCCTTGAACATGGCTGTCTGAGCTCTGGCCCCAGTAACCAGCAACTCAGCCTCTCTGGTGAGGACTGCGGAGGGTGAAGATGAAACCCCTAGGAATTTTTAGAATAAATATATAATATACACCCCCCAACACTGCCGGTCTACCAGCATCACCCACCCTTCACATTTCACCAGAATTAATCCTCAATTTTACATACAACCACCTCATTAATAAATATGCACAATCAATTTCTCTTCTTTTCTGTCTGAAAGTCTCTGAAGCCATCCAGATGCTCTGCAATGTGGTCCCTCCTGTCCCTTTGACTGTTCTTATTTCCAACTTCAGGCTCCAAAGAGGTGGGCTGATGTCATCTCAACGAAATCCTTCTCTCCTCTCCATCCTCCCCCCTAAACTCATAAATCTTCCTGCTTAACAGTCGATCCAGTTGTCACCCATCTTTTCTTCTTTCCTCTTTTATTTCTCAGTCGGAAGTCAGAAGGGGGTCAAAATCCCTCAAAAGACCCTCAAGGTTGTTACTCTCCATCTTCCTTCAGGCAAAGGTCCTCACTTATAAAATTAATCCATCGCAAAGAGGCCGATTTAAAGTCCGCTCTTCCTGAAAACTTTGCATTCCATTGCTTTAGGGTAGGGTAGATAACACAGATCCTGAAAAAATATGACTTAAAACATTGCCACTGTTCAAGGAAAGCAGAAATCAGTGTCTTTCATTCTTTCCAAAGAGATGCTTTTCTCCTGCAGCAGAAATCATGATATTTTCGAAGGGGGCCCGTGCCTCTTCGCTTGCCAGTTCTGCCCCAATTCAAATTCGCCAGGGCTGTTCTTGGACGGAGGCATGGGACCAAGCGCCCTCGCCTTTTTCTTCTTCTGGGATATGAGGATTCATATCCCGGCTCACAAACCCAAAAAAGAAATTAACGGATGGCCGCAGGTCATGCCCTTTCGATACCCTCGGAAGATTAGGGCAGAAATGTTCCTTATGGTTTTCCCAATCATGATGTATGGAAGTGAGAGCTGGACCATAAAGAAGGCTGATCTGCCAAAGAATTGATGCTTTTGAATTATGGTGCTGGAGGAGACTCTTGAGAGTCCCATGGACTGCAAGAAGATCAAACTTATCCATCCTTAAAGAAATCAGCCCTGAGTGCTCACTGGAAGGACAGATCCTGAAGTTGAGGCTCCAGTACTTTGGCCACCTCATGAGAAGAGAAGACTCCCTGGAAAAGACCCTGATGTTGGGAAAGATGGAGGGCACAAGGAGAAGGGGACGACAGAGGATGAGATGGTTGGACAGTGTTCTCGAAGCTACTAACATGAGTTTGGCCAAACTGCGAGTGGCGGTGGAGGATAGGGGTGCCTGGTGTGCTGTGGTCCATGGGGTCACCAAGAGTCGGACACAACTGAACGACTAAACAATAGATCATGCCCTTTCAATACCCCTAGAAGGCAAGGGCAGAAATTTCCCTTACCTCCATTGATCTCTGTCTGGGACCCCCCCAAAGGGTGACTTGCCAGGTTCGCTGCCCCCATGGCGTTTTATTTTGGATCGCTTTGTTTGATGTTTCAATGAAGATGGAAAACTCCTTTGAGATTATGGTTGTGAAATATGTTGGCGGAGGTGTTTATAGGGCTGTCCTTGTTTTTATTCTGATTATGTGTTTTGTGCTTTTATACCGTAATTTCATCCAGTAAACCCCCAAATTAAAAAAAATAATAAGATAAACGGATAATACGAAACGAATTCCTCCCCCTCCGAGTCTCTCAACTCACCCCCCCCCCCATTTCTCCACAGTAGGAGGAATAGAGAGGGCAACTGACCTGGGGCAAATACCAAGAAATGGGTGGGGAGACGACCAGGGAGACCAGGGGGGCCCTTGGAGCACCTGGCAGGAGCCTTGCAAGGAACTTTGAGGATGAAGGATTTGGGGACACAGCGGGGGTCCCTGGCTCTGAAAAGCACTTTGGGGGGGGGACAAAGTTACACAGAGCCCCCGTGCTTAATGGCTCCTCTTGAGTTACTGAGGATAGATACACCCCCCCACTTTCCCAGCCTCCCCAACTAACCGGAGGCATCCCCCCCAGACCCCCCCCCCCCCCCAGTCCCAGAGAAGGAGACACGGGAAGCCTGGTCAGATTGCAGAGGGAGGATTTATTAGAGGTTGAGAAAGGCTATATTAGAGGGTCAAGCGTCACAGGGGGCTGGAAGGGGTGGCCCCCACCCCACCGGGTGGGGGGCGAGACCAGCAAGAGACGGCTGCTTCTCCCTGGGGGTGCCTCAGTGGGACCAGCAGGCCAACGCATGAGCCACCACCCTGACCAGCTTCTGGAAGGCATGGAGGGAAGCAGGGATGAATTCCTTTCGGGGGGCAGGAGGGTGATGGGGACCTCGCCCAAGAGCTGGAAGAGAAAAGAGGGGGTGACTCCTTCTGCCAGGGGGCCCATGTGTGGGTCACCCTGTCCCCACCACAGATCACACAACAGATTCAACAGATTGAGGTTAAATCATGACAAGACAGTAGTACTGTTTTGGAGGGACAGGGGGTGGGAAGGTGTGGGGGACTCCTGGGTCCTGAATGGTGCAACTGTACCCATGAAGGACGAGGTGCGCAGCCTGGGAGTTATTTTAGACTCACAGCTGTCCATGGAAGTGCAGGTCAATTCTGTGTCCAGGGCACCTGTCTCCCAGCTCCATCTGGTCCGCAGGATGAGACCCTCCCTACCCACAGACTGTCTCTCCAGAGTGGTGCAAGCTCTGGTTATCTCCTGCTTTGACTACTGCCATGCGCTCTACGTGGGGCTACCTTTGAAGGGGACCCAGAAACTGCAACTAATCCAGATTGCGGCAGCTAGACTGGTGACTGGGAGCGGCCGCCAAGACCATATAACACCGGACTTGAAAGACCTACATTGGGTCCCCGTACGTTTTTGAGCACAATTGAAAGTGTTGGTGCTGACCTCTAAAGCCCTAAATGGCCTCAGCCCAGTATACCCGAAGGAGCGTTTCCACCCCCATAGTTCAGGCCAGACTCTGAGGTCCAGCTCCAAGGTCCTTCTGGTGGTTCCCTCACTGCGAGAAGGCAAGTTACAGGGAACCAGACAAAAGGCCTTCTCAGTAGTGGCCCCCGCCCTGTGGAACGCCCTCCCGCCAGATGTCAAGGAAATAGACAAATATCTGACATGTGAAGGGAAGCTTTTAACTTCTAATGTTTTACCATTTTTAATGTGCTATTAGTCACCCAGACTGGTGCGCCTGCGTGTGCACACAAACAAACAAACAAACACAGTACCCCCCCCCCAAAAAAAACTCTTTGGGGTGGGGGAGCAGCCTCACCCTGAAGTTGGCAGGGTCTATGTAGAGCCTGTCGCAGTGCAGTTCACTGAGCTCGGAAAAAGACTCTTTGATCTTGTCGAAGTCCATTCATGGCGGCAGGGGTGGCGATGTCCCCAAAGTGAGTGAATAATCCCCGGATCCAGGGGAAGACAATCAGCTGACTGCAGAGAAGGAAAGGAAGGAAGGAAGGAAGGAAGGAAGGAAGGAAGGAAGGAAGGAGAAAGGGAGAGGCACGGGTGGTTATTATCCAGGTGGAAAGAGGAGCACCTGCCCAGCCTGCCTAGAGAGGCGACCCCCCCTGGGCTTACGCGGCAAGGGAGTCCCCACGCAGGATGGCCAGATCCACTTTTCTCCCTGCAGTGATGAGGAGCTGCATCTCTTCGGCGGTCCAGTGCACCATGATGGCTGGCTGTGGGCTGGGAGCTTCTCTCGGCTGCTGGAGAAAACCTTCTGGGCTGAGCTGGAGCTCCTTCCAGGGCTGGAGCCTTTTATACCCTCATCCAAAGCTCCTCCTTCCAGATTTCCTGGTTTCTGATTTGATCAAAGAATGTTGCGATTTTCCTTAGGACATCCCTATTTTCCTGTGAGAAATCCTGCAGGGTATGGAGTAATGCCATGCCTGAGTCAATGAGACAAAAACAACTATACAGGCATTAGAAGACACCTGAAGGCGGCCCTGGATAGGGAAGCCATGAAGGAGCGTCTCCACCCCCATCGCTCAGCCCGGACACTGAGGTCCTCCTCCATTGCTTCAGCTACAGGGTACCAGGCAAAGGGCCTTCTTGGCAGTGGCTCCCTCCCTGTGGAAAGCCCTCCCATCAGATGTCAACTTGGGTGGCCTGAAACACAGACTAGACAGATTCATGGAGGAGAAGCTATCTGTGGCTCCTGGCC
This sequence comes from Lacerta viridis, assembly GCA_900245905.1. NCBI lineage: Eukaryota > Metazoa > Chordata > Lepidosauria > Squamata > Lacertidae > Lacerta > Lacerta viridis. Next base: position 59,548 of record OFHU01001528.1, on the reverse strand, counting down.
AGTCTGGCTCTGCTCTCCCTCCATGGTCAGAGGCCGCGATGCTTCTGAATCCCACATGCAGGAAACCGCATCAAGGGAGGGGCTCTGGGGCTCCAATACTCCTTGAAGGTTTCCCCTAATGGGCATCTGGTTGGCCATTGTGAGAAGAGGACCCTGGACTCGATGGGTCCCCTTTGGATGACCCAGAAGGCTCTGACTTTTGTCATTCCCAGTACTAAGGAACCTTGGGAAATATAGTTCTGTGAGGGATCTCTAGCAATTTCCAACAAAACTTTCAGCAGACATTATAGAATTACAAGTCCTCAGAATATTGCAATAGACTGTTAAACTATTCTCAAGCCAATAACACTTGCTTGTGTGTATTTGCCCAGACTGATGCAGGTGGCATTTCAAGGGGTGCAGAATTGTGTTAGAAACGCCTTCCTATGTACAATTTGTTGCTAGAGTGGCATACGAAAGATGAATTGGTTAAATCGGCGATGATTGATTGGGCGAAAGATGTTGGACATAATATTATGATGGATGACTGGGAGAGATTGTGGCAGAAAGGTATCAATTTTACTGCTTGTAATAGCTTAAGAGAAAACATAATGAAAATGATATATAGATGGTATCTGACACCAGTTAAGTTAGCAAAGATGAATTCTAAAATGTCAGATGTGTGTTGGAAATGTAAAGCTGCAAAAGGTACCTTTTTTCATATGTGGTGGTCGTGCCCAGGGGTAAGTGCCTTCTGGGATAAGATTTATAATGAGCTTAAGAAGGTAATGAAAGTTACCTTTGGTAAGAAACCAGAGGCATTTCTCCTGAGCATGACCAATGAAGAGATACCCAGTCAGGATAGAGTATTTTTTATGTATGCCACCACAGCAGCGAGAATTTTATTGGCAAGGAACTGGAAGGGTGAAGAGCTACCAACAGTGGAAGAATGGCAAATGAAGCTAATGGAATATATGGAACTCGCAGAACTGACCGCTAGAATCCGAGACCAGAGAGAGGAGAAGGTGACGCAGGATTGGAAGAAATTTAAGGACTATTTACTGAAATGTGTTAAATTGAATGTATGAACATTTGTGCAGAGTAATACAGATGTATTGGCTTTAGCAGATTAATGTTAGAAATTTTGAACGGTAGAAATCTTTAGATGTGTTTTATTTTATGATAAAATGAGTTTAAGATACAATATTTAAGACATGATTTATAAAGTAAGAAATATTAAGTTTTAGGTTTTTGCAAAAAGTTAATGAAAAAAGAAATATAGCTACCTAAACACTATACATAATTTGAAAGGCAGTGGAGGGAACGGGGGAAGTCCCCGATGAAGTTATAAAACAAGAAGATAACAGATTGAGGTTTTTAAAGGTTTGTATTTCTTATGTTATGTATTGTTGAGTTTGTATTATGTTTTTTTATGTATTATGTTGTTGATGTTTTTATGTTGTTATAATGTTATGTTTATTGTTTTTGTTCTGTTTTATTGGAAAATAATAAAATCTCTTTAAAAAAAAAAAAAAAGAAACGCCTTCCTGTGACCTTAACTTTTCTGGCTGTAGGACTTTGGGTCACTTTAGAAGTCTTCAATTCTTTCTTCCCTCTTGGCCCCTTTTCTACACCTGTTCTGCTTCAAAGCGCATAATTTGAATGAGCTCTTGCTCAGGGATGAGGAACCTGAGGTCTTCCGGACGTGGTCTGACTCTGCTTCCCATCCCCAAAGACTATAGGCAGGCAGTGGGCTCCCAATCCCTGCCCTTGTTTAACCTCCCTGTCCCTTCCTAACCCTGCCACTTCCAAATCCCCATCTGCTGTTCTCTCCCCACGCTGTCAAACCTGAATGTAAGCTCCCTGGGGCAGAGTCCTGTCCTACATTCCAAGGGCCCTCAATTGAGAAATGGTAAAATAATAATGATCTTCTGAAAGTGCCCTTAATTATCCTCAATGGACTCCATGATCCTCAAGAGACAAGCGACTGCAACTCTCTTTGCCATGCTTTCTTGGGCCCAGGTACAGATCAGGGCGTGTGGACAGGATTGCACAGGGCCACCCCTGTCATTGGGAGTGAGGTGGCTGCTTCAGGCGGCAGGTGCTGGGCTGGAGGACACAGTGGTGAGGCATCGCAGGACAAAGCTGCCTGGGCAACACAGCCTGCCACCCCCAAGCTAGCTTTCTGCCTTCGGGGCAGGAGAGGACATTGCCCCATCTCCAGCACTCCAGAAAGAGACTCAGCTTCCAGCTGAATCATGGGAGCTGCAGTTTGTTAAGTCTTGTGGCTCTTTGAGGGGGTAAACTACAGTTCCCAGCAGTCTTTGGGTGGGGACAAAACCCATCACCCTCAAGCCCTGGCTGACCACCATCCGGGACAGAGCGCTGGGCTAAATGGATCTTGGTCCGATCTGACAGGGCCATTTTAAATTTCCCAGGAACTTGCTATAAAACCCTGACAGAAGTATCTATTTCTCTTTGATGGGAGTTTCCTGTGAGTGAGACCCATCAAATTCAAGAGGACACCCTTCTAGGTAGACATGACGAGAACTGCGCTGTTACTTGTTGCCCTTAAATCCCGTTTATATTGGCCTTGATTAACTTGTCCTGTGGATTGTCATGAGTTGTAAGCTCAACAAACTTAGTTTGGATTCTGCTGTATGTTCATTCCATAGTATGTTCAATCCATGTACCTGACGCACCGGAGAAGGACCTCAGTGTCCGGGCTGAGCGATGGGGGTGGAGACGCTCCTTCATGGCTTCCCCATCCAGGGCTGCCTTCAGGTGTCTTCTAAAGGTTGTATACTTGATTGTCTCCTCATCTTGGGGGCGGCATTACTCCATACCCTGCAGGATTTCTCAAAGGAAAATAGGGACGTCCAAAGAAAAAGCAGGACATTCTTAGATCAAATCAGAAACCAGGACGGCTTCTGTAAATCTGGGAAGACTCTAAAGAAAGAGGTGGATTTGCCCTGCCAGAGCTGAAGATTTATTTTGAAGCAGCGGCCTTCTGCTGGTTAAAAGACTGGTTTAAATTAGAAAATACGGAAGTGTTGGACTTGGAAGGACATGATAATGCGTTTGGTTGGCATGCATACCTATGGTATGACAAAGTCAAAGTCCACAAAACTTTTAAAAATCATATAGTTAGGAAAGCTTTGTATCAGGTTTGGACAAGGTATAAAGACTTATTGGAGAGAAAGACTCCTAGATGGATTTCACCAGTGGAGGCCAAGGCTTATAAGAGACCGAATATGTCTACAAGTTGGTTGAGATACATGGACATACTGCAGCAGGAAGGTGACGTAATTAAGTTAAAAAGTTATGAGCAAGTTAAAGATAGAGTCACCGACTGGCTGCAGTATCACCAAGTAAATGAACTATTTAAACTAGATAAAAAGATTGGTTTTCAAATGGAAAAATCTAAACTGGAGACAGAACTGATCGAATCAAACTCTAAAAACCTTTCCAAGATGTATAATTTGCTGTTAGAGTGGCATACGAAAGACGAACTGGTTAAATCGGCAATGATTGACTGGGCGAAAGATGTTGGACATAATATTATGATGAATGACTGGGAGAGATTGTGGCAGAAAGGTATCAATTTTACTGCTTGTAATAGTTTAAGAGAAAACATAATGAAAATGATATACAGATGGTATCTGACACCAGTTAAGTTAGCAAAGATGAATTCTAAAATGTCAGATGTGTGTTGGAAATGTAAAGCTGCACAAGGTACCTTTTATCATATGTGGTGGTTGTGCCCAGGGGTAAGTGCCTTCTGGGATAAGATTTATAATGAACTTAAGAAGGTAATGAAAGTTACCTATGGTAAGAAACCAGAGGCATTTCTCCTGAGCATGACCAATGAAGAAATTCCCAGTCAGGATAGAGTATTTTTTATGTATGCCACCACAGCAGCGAGAATTTTATTGGCAAGGAACTGGAAAGGTGAAGAGCTACCAACAGTGGAAGAATGGCAAATGAAGTTAATGGAATACATGGAACTCGCAGAACTGACCGCGAGAATCCGAGACCAGAGGGAGGAGAAGGTGACGCAGGATTGGAAGAAATTTAAGGACTATTTAGTGAAATGTGTTAAATTGAATGTATGAATTATTTGTGCAGAGTAATGTAGAAGTAATGGCTTTAGCAGATCTAAGTTTGAAATATTGAATAGAAGAAATTTTTAAATGTGTTTTATCTCATGATAAATAAGTTTAAGATATGATATTTAAGATGTGATATACGAAGTAAGAAATACTAAGTCTTTTTAGTTTTTTTTGATTAAAGATAAAGGGAAAAGAAATATAGCTACCTAAACAATATATATAACTCGAAAGGCAGGGGAGGGAATGGGGGAAGTCCCCAAGGAAGTTATAAAACAAGAAATAACAGATAAAGGTTTCAGAGGTTTGTATTTTTTATGTTATGTTTTATTAAGTTTGTATTATGTTTTGTTTTTATGTATTATGTTGTTGATGTTGTTATGTTGTTTTAATGTTTATTGTTTTTGTTCTGTTTTATTGGAAAATAATAAAATCTCTTAAAAAAAAAAATTAACTTGTCCTGTGGATTGTCATGAGTTGTAAGCTCAACAAACTTAGTTTGGATTCTGCTGTATGTTCATTCCATAGTATGTTCAATCCATGTACCTGACGCACCGGAGAAGGACCTCAGTGTCCGGGCTGAGCGATGGGGGTGGAGACGCTCCTTCATGGCTTCCCCATCCAGGGCTGCCTTCAGGTGTCTTCTAAAGGTTGTATACTTGATTGTCTCCTCATCTTGGGGGCGGCATTACTCCATACCCTGCAGGATTTCTCAAAGGAAAATAGGGACGTCCAAAGAAAAAGCAGGACATTCTTAGATCAAATCAGAAACCAGGACAGCTTCTGTAAATCTGGGAAGAGGAGGAGCTTTGGCCCAGGGTATAAAGGGCTCCAGCCCTGGAAGGAGCTCCAGCTCAGCCCAGAAGGTTTTCTCCAGCAGCCGAGAGAAGCTCCCAGCCCACAGCCAGCCATCATGGCAAACGTGATGGCCGTAGAGATGCAGCTCCTCATCACTATCTTAATGGAGGTGGGCGTCATTGGAGGGGAATCCCTTGGTGGGTAAGGCCAGGAGTGGTGGCCTCTCTAGGCAGGCTGGGCAGGTGCTCCTCTTTCCACCTGGATAATAACCATCCATGTCTCTCCCTCTCTCCTTCCTTCCTTCCTTCCTTCTCTACAGCCTGCTGGTTGTCTATCCCAGGTGCCAGAGACTTTTCGGTAACTTTATGGTCAACTCCAGCCCTTCCGCCATGAATGGACCTGGACAAGATCAAAGAGCCTTTTTCCAAGCTCAGTGAACTGCACTGCGACAAGCTCCACATGCCCCCCTCAACTTCAGGGTGAGGCTGCTCCCCCACCCCAAAGACATGTGGGGGGCACTGTGTTTGTTTGTTTGTTTGTTTGTTTGTTTGTGTGCACACGCCAGTGCGCCACTCTGTGTGACTTGCAGCACATCAAATATGGTAAAACATTAGACGTTAAAAGCTTCCCTGAACAGGGCTGCCTTCAGATGTCAGATACAGTAGTTGTTTATTTCCTTGACATCTGACGAGGGCGTTCCACAAGGCGGGGGCCACTACTGAGAAGGCCCTCTGCCTGGTTCCCTGTACACTGCTGTCTCGCAGTGAGGGGACCACCAGAAGGACCTTGGAGCTGGACCTCAGAGTCTGGCCTGAACTATGGGGGTGGAAATGCTCCTTCAGAGTATACTGGGCTGAGGCCATTTAGGGCTTTCAAGGTCAGCACCAACACTTTCAATTCTGCTGAAAAAAGTACTGGGAGCCAATGTAGGTCTTTCAAGTTCAGTGTTACATGGTCTTGGCAGCCACTTCCAGTCACCAGTCTGGCTGCCGCATTCTGGATTAGTTGCAGTTTCCGGGTCCCCTTCAAAGGTAGCCCCACGTAGAGCGCATGGCAGTAGTCAAAGCAGGAGATAACCAGAGCATTCACCACTCTGGAGAGACAGTCTGTGGGTAGGGAGGGTCTCATCCTGCGGACCAGATGGAGCTGGGAGACAGGTGCCCTGGACACAGAATTGACCTGCGCCTCCATGGACAGCTGTGAGTCCAAAATGACTCCCAGGCTGCACACCTGGTCCTTCAGGGGTACAGTTTCCCCGTTCAGGACCCAGGAGTCCCCCACACCTTCCCACCCCCTGTTCCCCCAAAACAGTACTTCTGTCTTGTCAGGATTTAACCTCAATCTGTTGAATCTGTTGTGGGATCTGTTGTGGGAGGGGACAGGTGACCCACACATGGGCCCCCTGGCAGAAGGAGTCACTCCGTCTTTTCTCTTCCAGCTCCTGGCCGAGGCCCCCATCACCCCCCTGCCCCCCCTTTGGAAAGGAATTCACCCCCGCTTACCTCCATGCCTTCCATAAGCTGGTTGGGGTGGTGGCTCATGCGCTGGTCTGCCAGTCCCACTGAGGCCCCCCCAGGGAGAAGCAGCCACCTCCTGCTGGTTTCGCCCCCCACCCGGTGGTGTGGGGACCATCCCTTCCAGCCCCCATGTGACGCTTGACCCTCTAATATAGCCTTTCTCAACGTCTAATAAATCCTCCCTCTGCAATCTCACCTGGCTTCCCGTGTCTCCTTCTCTGGGACTGGGGGCGGGGGGATGCCTCCGGTTAGTTGGGGGGCTGGGAAAGTGAGGGGGTTCTCTATCCTCAGTGACTCAAGAGGACCCTATTGAGCACCGGGGGGGGGGTTTCAGGGCTCTGTGTAACTTTGCCCCTCCAAAGTGCTTAGGGGAAGCAAGGACCCCCGCTGTGTCCCCAAATCCTCCATCCTCAAAGTTCCTGGCAAGCTCCCCCCCCCATGCTCCAAGGGCCCCCCTGGTCTCCCTGGTCGTCTCCCCACCCAGTTCTTGGTATTTGCCCCAGATCAGTTGCCCTCTCTATTCCTTCTACTGTGGAGAAATGGGGGGGGGGTGAGAGACTCGGAGGGGGAGGCAAGCCTTTCCCCTGCTCTGGATTCCATCCCTCTGAATGAGGGGTGGGGGTACCAACATGGGCAACCAGGGAGACCCCCCAAGGGCCACTCTCCCACCCCCCCCCAATGCCCCTCTTGCCTCTTTCCAGATAGGTGTCAAGGACGTAGCTGCCTCCGAATCGGCAGGAGAGGGTGGAATTCATTTCGTATTATCCATTTATTTATTAAATCGGGGCGTTTACAGGATAAGATTACGGTATAAAAACACAAAACGCATAATCAAATAAAAACAAGGACAGCCCAGTAAACACCTCCGCCCACATATTTCCCACCCATAACCTCCTTAATTGAAACATCAAAGAAAGTGATCCAAAATAAAACACCATGGGGGCAGCGAACCTGGCAAGTTGCCCTCTTCTTCTTATTCTAAAATGTTGTTCTGAGTTTGGGTGAGTGGCTTAGCCCGCAGGATGATGGAGTGAGTCCCCTGTAATTCCCATTTTTCCTGTGTGGTTATGGTTAGTTTATTACAAGTTCGGCCATTGTTTATCAAAGGAACCTTGATGTACGTGATTTTGCAAGCAAAACCAGGGAGGCTTGAATTTCTACAAAAATCCCAAGTTTATGGAGGTGGAATAAAATTGGACGAAAGTGTGTTAAAAAAATAAATAAAAATCCTTTGCTGAAGGAGCCAGGCAGCTTTCTTGGCCAACAAATGGCCTGATGGCCATAGCTGTCAAGTCTCACATTTTTGAGGGAGGGGAACTACACCAGTGTGGTGTAGTGGTTAAGAGCGGCAGACTTGTAATCTGGTGAACCAGGTTCGTGTCTCCACTCCTCCACATGCAGCTGCTGGGTGACCTTGGGCTAGTCACACTTCTCTGAAGTCTCTCAGCCCCACTCACCTCACAGAGTGTTTGTTGTGGGGGAGGAAGGGAAAGGAGAATGTTAGCCGCTTTGAGACTCCTTCGGGTAGTGAAAAGCGGGATATCAAATCCAAACTTCTTCTTCCTTATTCCAAGCTGTTTCCCACTGCTATCCCTGATTTTTTATATCCCTTAAATTTCCCTTATTTCAAAGGGAATATTCCTCTCCCCAGGCACGTCTCTACCCTGTGGCGCCAGTGGCACGGGGAACCAGGGCTGGGCGGCAAGCTGGGTGTCCGGGAAGGAGATTTGGAGTCCGGGGAGAGCAGAGAGGCGATTCCACCACCCACCCACCTCCCTGCCAGCGCAGCTGGAGGACCATGCTAGGGAAAGAGGCCACGCTTCCCAAACTTCCTGCCCCACGTTCCTCAACATCCGGCTGCCGAGCGTGTGCCAAGTGTGAGGAGCGAGGAAAGAGCCGTGTCAGAGACCCTTAAAAGTCCTCCTCGATCTGAAAGCGAGCTATCGTGCAGCTCAGGAGAAAAACGTAGACTGTCCCCGGGACAGGTGAGGGTGCGGATCCCTTATTTTCTCATCTGAAACTTGACAGCTATGCTGATGGTGTCAGGAAGGCGGTTGCTCTTCGCAAGAGGACACCTGGCTGGCAGTGAGAAGGAGAAAAGCCACAGGGGGAGCGCCTGACTCCATTCCTGGGACTGGGGGGGGGACCAAGACCTTGTGGGGGGCACTGCTGGGAGCCCCTCCACCCTATGCTCAGCTCGTATATGTGGATATTTTAAAGGCAGCGCAGTCTCCCTTCATTCCAGGGAAGACGAATTCTTGGTAAGCGCATGGAGTCCTGCACCGGGATGGCACATAGCAATATTATAGTTCCCTCTTAATTATTTTGCTTTGAACACATACTTTAGATTTTTATTTTGCTTTGAACGCATACTTTAGATGTTATTTTGCCAAGCATTTTTATCGATTTCCCATGATTTTTGACCAATTGTCACCAGATGAATACAAATCCCATACAGATTTAAAAGCTGCCTCCCCTCCCACCACCACCCCAAAATGCCCCCTCTATTTTCCTGACTCCTTCACTCGTTCACTTCGGTCCCCTTTGCTCCAGGCAGTGGTGATGAGCTGCTTCTCTTCGGCGGTCCAGTGCACCATGATGGCTGGCTGTGGGCTGGGAGCTTCTCTCGGCTGCTGGAGAAAACCTTCTGGGCTGAGCTGGAGCTCCTTCCAGGGCTGGAGCCCTTTATACCCTGGGCCAAAGCTCCTCCTCCTCCTCCTCCTCCTCCTCTGGGGGCCCAGCTTGGTGGGGCTGAGGAGCAGGAGGGGGAAGAGGCTGGCTGTGGGGTGTGGCGCCCTGGGCCGAGCAGGAGGCCCCGATAGCTGCTTCTCTCGAGGAGGCATCAGGCCCCAGCTGCTGCTCTCTTTATCAGCTCCTCGCAAGCAGCAGCACCAGGACTCAGCACACAGCCCAGGAGACTCCCTGGAAGCTCACAGGTGCAAAACACCCACCCACCCACCCACCCCAGATCTCCTGTGGCATTGAGACCCATTGCGCAGATGAAGGCGCAATGGGAGCCACAAGGGAAATGTCCTGGATGACTCAAACCCAGAGCTCTCTTCAATGAGCCCCCAAAAGGGGGTGTCTAGGATTGGCAGGACGCTGGGGGAAGGGGGGCTGGAGTCAGGCTTGAAAGAGGGGGGCAGGGATTGTGGGGAACTGAGCCAGCCAGGAGGCAAGAGTCGGAGGCAGGGGAAGAGGAGGAAGAGGCAGGGAAGGGCCAGGGGCTTCCCCACATTCACCTGCCCCTCCGTCTCCCAGAACCAGGAGGGGAATGAAGAGGGAAGGACAAAACAAGGATTATTGGGGGTAATTATCCTTGCAATTTTCGCCCAGAGACAGGAGAGAAAGGGCTTCCCTGGCAGTTTGTCTCAATACCTGGCTCTCGTTCCGGCATGGATTGTGGGAGGAACGTGGTTGGGGGGAGCTCTGAGTGCAAAAGCACTTTGCATGCCCAAAACCTCCTATGCCACCATTAAGAAGCAGAGGTTCTCCTGTTAATTAGAGTTTAATTGGACTAAAGTACAGGCGCATGCTAGAAAAGATGAGATCATAAAGTGCAAAACAGAACCAGCTGCAAGGTTGTTAAGGTTGGAAGTTGAATCATTGGAAATTAACAAAAACAATAAAGAAGGAGCAAAATAGAGAGGATGGCCCTGAACCCGCCCCCCCCCCACTGGTGCTCAATGGTTCCTCTTGAGTGACAGAGGATAGAGAAGCCCCCCCCCACTTTCCTAGCTCCCCCAGCCAGCTAACAGGAGGCATCGCTCCCCCCAGCCTGTCCCCCCCCTTCCATCCCAGAGAAAGAGACACACGAAACCAGGTCAGATCGCTGAGGGAGGATTTATTAGAGGCTCAGGCGTCACATGGGGGCAGGAAGGGGTGGCCCCCATCCCACCCGGTGGGTGGCGAGACCAGCAGGAGGCGGCCGCTTCTCCCTGGGGGTGCCTCAGTGGTACCGGCGGGCCAGTGCATGAGCCACCACCCCGACCAGCTTGTGGAAGGCATGGTGGTAAGCAGGGGTGAATTCCTTCCCAAAGTGGGCGGCCAGGAGGGTGATGAGGACCTGGCCCAGGAGCTGGAAGAGAAAAGAGGGGGTGACTCCTTCTGCCAGGGGGCCCTCTCCCCACAACCCCCTCCCCATGCAGCCACAGGTGGCGGCTGTGGGGTCAAGCCCAAAGGCCCACTGGGATGGATGAAGGGGTTTGGGGTCTCCTGGAGGGAGGCCGGTCCAGGAGACAACAGACAGAGCCCCACATCGTCCCCAGTTGGCATTGCCGTGCCAGGAGAGGTTTGGTGCCAAGAAGGAAACTGGCCCCTGCCAGGGACCTCCTGGGCTTGGCCTCGCTTGACCAAGGACAAGTCAGGAGGAGGAAGGGCAAAGGCCCACAAGCTCCATTTGAAGGGCCAGAAGGCAAGAGAGTCCATCGAGTGGCCCTTCTTTCCGAGGTCAAGGGCTTGGCTTGCTCAGGGCGTGGCTGAAGGTGCCCACGGACGAGGGGAGCCCACTCTGACTCGCCACAAGGATTGGGAAAGATAGCCAGGACCTCTCCCCTACTTGGGGATGTTGATTAGTTAAAATTCATTGATTTCTATCTCTATAGCGCTGCTTCATAAAAAATGCATCACATAAAAATATGCGGTAAAATCACAGAAAGTTCAAAAGAAGTTAAAAGCATGAGAAAAGAGAAGGCAGGAGCTTGTTTTCTGGTGTGCAAGAGGGCAGGACCCGAACCGATGGATTTAAATAACAAGAACGGAGATTCCCAGTAGATATTAAGAGGAGCTTTCTGGAGATTAAGAGCTGTTTGAAAGTGGAACGGACATCCTCAGAAGGTGCTACACTCTCCTTCATGGCAGGTTGTTAAGCAGAGGGCGAGGAGCCGTCTGTCATGAGATTCCTGCAGCGGGTTGGACTAGATGTCCCTTGGGGTCCCTTCCAACAGAACATTCCTATGACTCTACGATTGGTGGGGCGGCCCCACCCGGAACCCTGGCTGGGGATTGTGACCCTGCAGAGGGGATCTCGGGCACCCATTCCCCCCCCCGACAGCCCTTTGAGGCAGGGGGGCAAGCTCACCGTGAAGTTGACGGGGTCCACGTGGAGCTTGTCACAGTGCAGCTCGCTCAGCTTGGCAAAGGTGTCCTTGATCTTGTCGAAGTCCTTGATGGCGTCTGCGAAGGAGGTCAGGACCTTCTTGCCGTGTGCCCTGACTTTGGCGTTGGCACTGATGGCGGCAGGGGTGGAGATGTCCCCAAAGTGAGTGAATAATCTCCGGGTCCAGGGGAAGACGATCAACATGCTGGAGAGAAAGAAAGAAGGAAGGAAGGAAGGAAGGAAGGAGAAAGGGAGAGGCACGGGTGGTTATTATCCAGGTGGAAAGAGGAGCCCCTGCCCAGCCTGCCTAGAGAGGCGACCCCCCCTGGGCTTACGCGGCAAGGGAGTCTCCACCCAGGGCGGCCACGTCCACTTTGCTCCAGGCAGTGGTGATGAGCTGCTTCTCTTCGGCGGTCCAGTGCACCATGATGGCTGGCTGTGGGCTGGGAGCTTCTCTCGGCTGCTGGAGAAAACCTTCTGGGCTGAGCTGGAGCTCCTTCCAGGGCTGGAGCCCTTTATACCCTGGGCCAAAGCTCCTCCTCCTCCTCTGGGGGCCCAGCTTGGTGGGGCTGAGGAGCAGGAGGGGGAAGAGGCTGGCTGTGGGGTGTGGCGCCCTGGGCCGAGCAGGAGGCCCCGATAGCTGCTTCTCTCGAGGAGGCATCAGGCCCCAGCTGCTGCTCTCTTTATCAGCTCCTCGCAAGCAGCAGCACCAGGACTCAGCACACAGCCCAGGAGACTCCCTGGAAGCTCACAGGTGCAAAACACCCACCCACCCACCCACCCCAGATCTCCTGTGGCATTGAGACCCATTGCGCAGATGAAGGCGCAATGGGAGCCACAAGGGAAATGTCCTGGATGACTCAAACCCAGAGCTCTCTTCAATGAGCCCCCAAAAGGGGGTGTCTAGGATTGGCAGGATGCTGGGGGAAGGGGGGCTGGAGTCAGGCTTGAAAGAGGGGGGCAGGGATTGTGGGGAACTGAGCCAGCCAGGAGGCAAGAGTCGGAGGCAGGGGAAGAGGAGGAAGAGGCAGGCCAGGCCAGGGAAGGGCCAGGGGCTTCCCCACATTCACCTGCCCCTCCGTCTCCCAGAACCAGGAGGGGACTGAAGAGGGAAGGGCAGAGGCAGCTTCCAGGCAGGCGCAGTCTCTGGCTGTGAGGTGCATAAACAGAGGGAGGGAGAGAGAGCTGCCCCTGTTGTTGCAGCTGCTCCCTAGTGTTATATTTGGCTAGCTCTCTGCCGTGTGCCTTCCTTGGGCTGGGAAGCCCCTTGATGCCAGCCATGCCAGCTGCAGGGAAGGAAACAGAGCTGGAAGCACCTAGAGACTAGACTCCAGAGCAGGAGAAGAACGTCTCTGAATGTTCACAGTTAGCTGTCTGCTGTGTGGCTGTGAAGCGCCCTTGGAGCTTCCTGGAGAGGATAATAATAATAATAATAATAATAATAATAATAATAATAATAATAATTTATTATTTATACCCCGCCCATCTGCCCACTCTGGGCAGCTTCCAACAAAATATTAAAATACAATAGTCCGTCAAACATTAAAAGCTTCCCTAAACAGGGCTGCAAGCTCAAAGCGCCTTTTCGGTCGTGACACCCCCCTTGTGGAACGCCCCCCCATCAGATGTCAAGGAAATAAACAACTACCGGTATCTGACTTTTAGAAGACATCTGAAGGCAGCCCTGTTTAGGGGAACAAATGGAGGCAGTGAGAGATTTTACTTTCTTGGGCTCCATGATCACTGCAGATGGTGACAGCAGTCACGAAATTAAAAGACGCCTGCTTCTTGGGAGGACAAACCTAGACAGCATCTTAAAAAGCAGAGACATCACCTTGCCGACAAAGGTCCGTATAGTTAAAGCTATGGTTTTCCCAGTAGTAATGTATGGAAGTGAGAGCTGGACCATAAAGAAGACTGATCGCCGAAGAATTGATGCTTTTGAATTATGGTGCTGGAGGAGACTCTTGAGAGTCCCATGGACTGCAAGAAGATCAAACCTATCCATTCTTAAAGAAATCAGCCCTGAGTGCTCACTGGAAGGACAGATCCTGAAGCTGAGGCTCCAGTACTTTGGCCACCTCATGAGAAGAGAAGACTCCCTGGAAAAGACCCTGATGTTGGGAAAGATGGAGGGCACAAGGAGAAGGGGATGACAGAGGATGAGATGGTTGGACAGTGTTCTCGAAGCGACTGGCATGAGTTTGGCCAAACTGCGGGAGGCAGTGGAGGATAGGGGTGCCTGGCGTGCTCTGGTCCATGGGGTCACGAAGAGTCAGACATGACTGAACGACAACAACTAGCAACATTTGTCTCTGTGGCCACGCAAAGCCTCCAGCAGCAGAGGCAGTCCACCTGTCTTCTTCCCCCAGGAACCTGGCCGGGGAGAGGGCTGCAGAAGAGGCGTCTGGTTGGCCACTGCAGGGAAGAGGGGGCCAGACAGGATGAGGCCCTTCTGAGATGGCCAGTATTCCTGCATTGGCAACAGGATGGGCCAGAATCCTCCCAGGGGACCTGAGCTCCAGAGGCTCTCTCTCCCCTCCTGCGGTTTCCAGAAACTAGCGTTCAGAAGGATCTTGGCCTCCGACTGCGGAGCCCCCAGCCTCCTGGCTAGGAGCCCTGGGCAGCCCTCTCTTCCTCCACAAATTGGTCCAATCTTCTTTTAGAGCCATCCAAGTTGGTGGCCATCTCTGCCTCCTGTGGAAGGGAGTTCCACAGATAACTCTGTGCTGCCTGAAGGAGGACTTTGTAATCAGTCCTGAATCTCTTCCTGGCATGTCAGTCGTTCTAGTGTTAGGAGAGGGGGGGGGGAAGTGTCTCTCTCGCCGCCTTCTCCAGGCCAGGCAGGTCTTTGGCTTTTACTCTGCCCTTTCCTCACAGGGGGGGCCACTCCCTCCCCTGGATCATTTCAGGGTGCCCTCCTTCCCCCTTTTCTGCCAGGAGGGCTCAGGGGAGTCTCCCCTTCCCTGGGCATCCAGCTGGTCCTCTCTGACTGCCACCTGGCCAGGCCCCACGGAGGCCCCACTGCCCCTCCCCCAGCACAGAGGAGCCCCTGGGCAGAGCCCTCTGCTGCATCTCCCCACAGATGCCAGCCTTCCTCCTCCTTGGCACCCTGAGGTCCGCTGGGGGAAAGTGGCGTGCAGGTGCCTGGCTCTGCTCCTTTGGAGAAAGGAATGCCTGTTGAGATGTTTCCCGGACTTGTGCAGCAACTCGACTGGACTTGGGGGGGGGGGTCCCAAGGTGGGGGAGCCCTGCTGGTGCCCCCAGGGCCTGGGGGGGGCATCTCTGGCCATGTTCCCAGAAGCCACCGGGGCTCTGCTCTGCCTCCACAGTCCAACTTAGTTGGTCTCTAAGGTGCTACTGGAAGGAATTTATTTTTTATTTTGTTTCCACAGTCAGAGGCAGCGATGCTTCCGGATGCCAGTTGCTGGAACCTGCAGGAGGAGGGACTTGCTCTGGGGCTCGGATCCTGCGCTTGGGCTTCCGCTTGGGGCACCTGGCCGGCCACTGGGAGAACAGGAGGCTGGACCCAGCCTGCTCCCTTATGTTGAGACAGAGGGAGAGGTTGCTTGTTTGTCTGGACTCTTTGGGACGGGGCGGTTCTGGCTTGAGGAGCGCATGAGGCCCCCCCAGCCCCCCCTGCAGCTCTCCAGACTGTTTTGGGGCAGCCCTGTGGGGCGGGTCCAGGTGGGGCTATGGCAAGGGGGGGGTGTGGAGGCCACGCTTCTCAAGTCCTGGCAACCGGCTGACGGGCCCCTGGAGAACCTGGAGGAGACCTTTGCATGGGCTGCGGGTGCAGCAGGAGGGTGTGTGAGTGGGGCACCCGTGGGTGTCTCTGAGGAGACCTGTTTGCGGGAGATTTGGGGGATATCAGGCGGGAGGCGCCTCCTGGCAGGCAGCTGATAAAAGCGGCCCCTCCTGGTAGCTCCAGCCCAGGCTCCCTCCGTGGAGGAGACCTCAGCCTCTGGCACCAGGGAACGGGTGGCACCAGCCAGGAGAGGAGGGGGCTCTGTGTGGGTTGTGGGGTGCCAGCCTGAGGCATGAGAGCAGCAGCAGCAGCACCCAGTGGCAAGCGAAGGGCGGGGCAGGCTGCGAAATCCTCGGGGCAAAGCCCAGGTCCTGTAAGTGGCAGACTTTGGAGAGGTTCCACCAGCCCTGGAAGAAGTTTCCCACCCAGCTCCTTTACTTCGCCCTTCTGCCTTGCTGGCCACCCACCAGGATCACATCCGCTTCATGTGCTGTTACTCTGGAGATACAGCCCCCTCCCCACACCCCGCAGGCCCTCTGGGTGCATTTCAGTTCTTAGCTGGGGTTCCTGCACTGCAGGGGGTTGGACTCGATGACCCTTGGGACCCCTGCTGCCAACTCTGCCCTTCTGTGACCCCCAAGGAAAGCCCCACTGCCGGACCACCAAATGCAGCCTCTCCCGGTCACATCGCTTAATGGCCCGTCCAGTCTGGCATCCTCTCCATACAGCGGTCAGCTACCCCTATGAACCTAGGAATCCAGATAGACTGCCTCTGGACCTGGAGGTTCTATAAGGACGAAAGAAGAGCCGGCTGGATCAGGCCACCTAGTCCATTCTGTTCTCACAGGTCGCCCTCCTGGGAGGGAACCACAGCCCCGCCCGCCGCGGCTCCGCTTCCCCTGCGCAGCCGCTCCGGAGTCTCCGTGTAAACGGAGAGACTCCGCTTCTGCGGGAGGCCTTCGGGGCGCCTGGAGAGAGAGAGGGAGGGGGGGAAATAACCCCCCTCTTCCTTCCCCCCACCAGCCCAAGAGGAGCCGGCGACGATCGCGCGGAGGTCTCTGCCCCGAGGACGCCCGCCTTCGCCCCGTTTCCCTCGCCGCGCGGCTGCGGCGGCTCCCAACCAGGCCGCTAGAGGCGCTCTAAGCGCGCCGCCGCCGCCCAGCTCCTCCGCCCCCGTCGCGGAGGCATGCCGGGAAACGTAGTCTTCCCTCCCCTCCCGGAGTCGGCGCGGCCGCTCTTCCGCCACGCCTCCCCATTGGCCGAGCCGGGGTTCGAGCGGCGCTGATTGGCTGCGGCGTCGGAGGCGCCCAAGTTTGAACCGGGGAGGCGGAGGAGCGCAGCTCGCGGAGGAACCGGCGGAGGAGAAAGAGGCAGGTAAGAGGCGCGGAGGGGAGGGGAGGGGAGGGGAGGGGGGCCCCCCCAACTGAGCCCCCCTATATAGCCCCAAAGTGTGTGTGTGTGTCTTGGGGGGGGGAGGAAATATCCCGCGCATAAAAAAACAACTTTATTTAAAAACATCAGGGAGCAAAATAATAGTAATAATAATAATAATTAATAATAATAATAATAATAAATAATTAATAGCAGCAAAGGATGGGGCCGAGGGCCAGGTGTGCAAGAGGGACAGGGGCGCCCCTGGATCTCGCACACCTTTTCCGTGATGGTTGGATCCTGCTGCGGGAGATGGTGGGAAGAGGCCCTTTATTTCTGGGCTCCTGCTACTTCCTGGCTGCGGCCTCGGGCTTGACCCTCAGGGAGAGACCCTGGACAAGTCGGGGGGGGGGAGTTTAAGTAGCACGCCCGCAAGATTTGGTCCTAATCCATATCGCCATCGCTGCTGGCTGCATGTTCATCTTCCAAGGGAAAGGGGGGGGGGGGAAGCAGGGCTACATAATCCCCGCTTGGAAACCTCCAAGGAAGGAGGGTCTGCCACTTTCCGGGGTAGCCCTTTCCCCAGTTCCCCTCTCTCTGCTGCCCCCAAGGATAAAAGGTAGGGAGCCTTACACAAAAACAATATTGAATCCATAAAATGGGATCCTCCAAATCCCGTGACTCCCCCCCCACATTCCTTAAATTTTCTTTTCGACTGCATCTCATTTCTACTCCAGATTTTTTTTTTTAATATAATCTTTATTGACAAACATCAACAAGAAAATAATGCAGATTATTACAAAGTAAACTTTAAAAATGTAGATTATTGCAAAATAAACTTTAAAAAACTTGCACACAAACATCTAAGTGATAAGAAATACAACAGTTAAAATTTACTTATTTTGCTCCTCCCCTCTCCCCCTCCCTCCCTCACCCATATGCAATAATAATAATAATAGTAATAATAAATTTTGATTTATACCCCGCCCTTCCCTGCCAAACCGGGCTCAGGGCAGCTAACACCAATAAAATCACAACAAAAACATAAAACAATTCATTAAAATACAGATTAAAATACAATTTAAAATTAAATCTAAACTGCAGCCTCATTTTTAAGTAGCCCACCAATCACACCAAAAGAACGAAACATCAGGGTTAAACTGAAACCAACCCAAAGGCCAGGTGGAACAGCTCCGTCTTGCAGGCCCTGCGGAAAGATGCCAAATCCCGCAGGGCCCTGGTCTCTTGTGACAGACCGTTCCACCAAGTCGGGGCCAGTACTGAGAAGGCCCTGGCCCTAGTTGAAGCCAACCTAGCATCCTTGTGGCTCGGGACCTCCAACAAATTATTATTTGAGGACCTTAAGGTCCTACCCGGGACATACCAGGAGAGGCGGTCCCTTAGGTATGAGGGTCCTAAGCCGCATAGGGCTTTAAAGGTCAAAACCAGCACCTTAAACCTGACCCTGTACTCCACCGGGAGCCAGTGCAGCTGGTAGAGCACTGGATGAATGTGGTCCCGCGGCAAAGACCCCGTGAGGAGCCTCGCCGCGGCATTCTGCACCCGCTGGAGTTTCTGGGGCTCGCTCTGGGGTTTCTGGGTCAGCTTCAGGGGATAATAGAGTGAGTTACAAGGTGAAACAAATTCCAAGTATGGCCAATAATATTATTCCTATTCCTATTCCTAAATCATATTGTTGTTCTCACATAATAATCTACTGTGTTATTTATTAATTCTTACTGTGCATTCTCCTTACTTCTCCTTACTCTTTTGCCTTGCAATTCAAATTTCATTATGTTTACTATTAACTGATTCTCTTACTACCCATGTTTTCCCATGTATAGTAATACACATTCCCATTCTTTATTTACTTTCCTAATGGGATTTCCTCTTACCAACGCTGTGAGTCTGGCCATTGTCATAAACTCAATAACTTTGAGTCTCCACTCCAATAATTCTGGAATTGTTGTAGTTTTCCAGTATTTTGCAATCACTAATCTAGCCGCTACTGATCCATACAAAAATATATTTTCCTTATCTTTAGGTATATCACCCATTATCAAACCCAGCAGATATGCTTCTGGTTTCTTACCTATTGAAACTGGGGGGGGGGGGAATTGAATTCTTTGTGAATCTTAACCCAGAATTGTTTTATTGAATTACACCCCCGCCACATGTGAAAAGGGGTTCCTACCTCTGCTTTGCATCTCCAGCAGATATTAGAGTAATTTTTATAAATCCTTGCCAATTTGACTGGGGTAAGGTACTAGCGGTGGCACATTTTCATTAAGTTTCCTCTCACCAGGTAGCATGCGGTAAAATTTATATCTTGGCTCCATAACTTTTCCCATCTATCTAGCTCAATTACTTTGCCCAGATCTTGTGACCATTTAATTGTTGCTTCTTTAATAATTTCATCTTTTAACTCCCACTCCAATAATAAATTATGCATTTTTGATAAAAAAAATTATCTGATTTTAACAATATCTTTTGCAACTTTGAAATGTCTAGTTCAAAAACTTTTTTTTTGTCTTCCTTAAATGGGTTTGTAATCTGGTAATATTGGAGCCAACTACTACAATATTTTTTGACCTTGTCATGTGGTTTTAATCTTACTTCACCTTGTACTTTTGTTAACAAATCATCCTATGTTGGCCAGCACTTTTCCATATTTGGCTTTTTAACTCCTAAAACTTCTACTGGGGATACCCACCAGGGTATTTTTGGCTCAAGTAGCCACCAATGACTTGCCCATACCTTGTAGAGAGCTCTTCTAATTATATGATTTGAAAAATCTGTGTACCGCTGTTTCCCCATATATTAAATAAGAGTGCCAACCAAATCTATTGTTCCAGCCTTCTATATCTAATATTTCAGTATTCCTCAACATAACCCAATCCTTTATCCATCCAAAACAGGCTGCGTGATAATATAGGTTCAGATTTGGTAAACCAAATCCCCCCCTTTCTTTTGAACCCGTTAGTATTTTATGTCTTACCCTTGGTTTTCTTCCTTGCCAAACAAATCGTATAATGTCCTTCCTCCATTTTTCAAATATATGGTAGTTACTAATTATTGCTAACATTTGGAACATAAATAACATTTTGGGTAACACCATCATTTTTATCGTAGAGATCCTGCCCCAGAGTGATAATTTTAATCTTTGCCATATATCTAGATATTTTTAAAATTTCCTTCCATAATTTATTATAATTCTCCTCAAATAGCTCTATATTTTTTGTTGAGATTTGTATTCCCAAATAACTCGCTTTGAGCCCCGCCACTTTGCCATATTCATCCATCCTCATCAGTAATTTCTGTACACTGTCTATTGGCTCCTCTACTGTTATTAACGTATCGTTGGCAAAGGCCCTAAGTTTGTATGAATTTTTTCCTAATTTTTATTTCCACATCCTTCCTTAGTACTTCATTCAGTGCCTCTAAGGTTAATATAAATACTCCAAATTATTTTCTTACCTCAAATTTCCTGTGCTATTTCTAAAATTACCAGTGTTCTCCAGATGCTGCCCATGTTTACCTGGGTGGTTTTGCCCTCTTGAGCTGGGGGCTGATTTAGCCCAGCTCTGCCCCTTCTCGGACAACGTTTTGTTTCCCGGTCTCTCCCCCTAGAACGCATCTCCTGGCCATGCCTGCGAAGAAGAAAAACTCGAGGGCCGCCAACAAGAACTCGGTCAAGAGCAAAAAGATGGATGCGTTCATCAAGGATTTTAACTGGGGAGGTAAAACTGCTCGCTTACTCGCCGGGCGCAGGGCTGCTCCTTCTGCTCCTCAAGATCGCAGGCCTCCTCTTCCGAGGGCAATGCGGGGAAGGGGCACATGCCTTTGCCAACCACATAGAGGCGTTTGTTTGTTTGTTGCAATCAAGCAGTGAATAAATTTCATTAAAGAAATATACGGGCATAGCTGAGAGGGCAAAGCACAGCGAAGGGTGTTGCAAGCGGCGTTCGAAATCCACCAGGCGCATTTTGCACCTGGCTATTGGCCACTTAGGGACGCGGGTGGCGTTGTGGGTTGAACCACAGAGCCTAGGGCTTGCCAATCAGAAGGGTGGCAGTTCGAATCCCCGCGACGGGGTGAGCTCCCGTTGCTCGGTCCCAGCTCCTGCCCACATAGCAGTTCGAAAGGTAAATGGCATTTCCGTGTGCTGCTCTGGTTTACCAGAAGCGGCTCAGTCATGCCGGCCACATGACCTGGAAGCTGTACGCCGGCTCCCTCGTCCAGTAAAGCGAGATGAGTGCCGCAACCCCAGAGTTGCTCTCGTGATGCCATTATACACACTTCTTACATTGAGTAAACCTCCAGAAGGCCCTCGGAGCTGGATCTCAGTGTCTGGGCTGAACGATGGGGGTGGAGATGCTCCTTCAGGTATACTGGACCGAGGCCGTTTAGGGCTTTAAAGGTCAGCACCAACACTTTGAATTGTGCTCGGAAACGTACTGGGAGCCAATGTAGATCTCTCAGGACCGGTGTTATGTGGTCCCGGCGGCCGCTCCCAGTCACCAGTCTAGCTGCCGCATTCTGGATTAGTTGTAGTTTCCGAGTCACCTTCAAAGGTAGCCCCATGTAGAGCGCATGGCAGTAGTCCAAGCGGGAGATAACCAGAGCATGCAGCAATCTGGTGAGACAGTCCGCAGGCAGGTAGGGTCTCATCCTGCGTACCAGATGGAGCTGGTGGATAGCCACCCTGGACACAGAATTACCCTGCACCTCCATGGACAGCTGTGAGTCCAAGATGACTCCCAGGCTGCACACCTGGTCCTTCAGTGGCACAGTTACCCCATTCAGGACCAGGGAGTCCTCCACACCTGCCCGCCTCCTGTCCCCCAAGAACAGTACTTCTGTCTTGTCAGGATTCAACCTCAATCTGTTAGCCGCCATCCATCCTCCAACCACCTCCAGACACACACAGGGCCTTCCCCGGTTCTGATTATTATTTTTAATATTCTGTTGGGAGCTGCCCAGAGCATAATAAAGTGTTGTTGTTACTGTTGCTGTTAAAATTTACAACTGCATGGCATCGCATGGAGCTGCCATGTTGGGAGATTCAGGACAGAGAGTTAGACTGTGGTACTCCCTCCCACAAGAGGCAGTGCTGGCCATCAACTTTGATGGCTTTGAAAGAAATCCTTGCAGGAGGGGAGGGCTGTTGAGGGCTCTGCTCCTGAAAGCCGGTTGCCGGAAACCATGGGGGGCGGTGTGGGGAGAGGGCTGCTCTTGTGCTCAGATCCTGCTTTCTGGTTTCCCATTGAGGGCATCCGGCAGCCCACTGGGAGAGGAGGAGGCTGGCTCCCCTTGCGGATCCGGAGCCCCTCTCTTCCTCGTGCCTCTTCTCTGCTTCCTTCCTAGTCAAGTTGCGCATCGAACGCATCCGGATGGAAGAAGAGGTTCTCCTGAAGGAAATCGACAACATGTACAACATGGAAATCGTCTGCCTTCCTGTGGCCCTGAGGGACATCAACTGGCTCAGCTTCTACGGTATTTTGCTCTGAAACTCGCTAGGCATGTGAATGGGGGGCGGGGCTTGGTTGGGGGGTGAGTTCCTGGGGTCTTGTGGGCTGCAGGTGCTTCCAGGGGTCCCGAACGTCCGAAGCTTTCGCAGAAGATCTGGTCTGCGCAAGAGCAAAGCAAAGAGGGAAGGAAGCCTTGGGGAGGAGAAGGAGAAATATCTTTCTAGCCCTCTTTGAATGTCTCTAAAGGAAAGTTGGCGCACTAATTTTGGCTTCCCCCCCCCGCGCACTGTTCCGATGTCTCCCCCTGAGGCCAATGGAAAGCAACTTGCCCTCATTTATTTAGAAAAGTCTTTTTTCTGTACTGCCACATCACAACCTGCATCCAGGCCTTCGGGGCTAGAAAGCCTCGTTTAAAATAAAGCAAACGAATGCAGACAACCGTTCAGGCGACCGATCCAAACACGGAACAGCCGCAAAGACCTGCCGGCTCAAAAACGGAGGCGCTCGAAGTTTGCAGCGAGGAGGCCTCTGCCGAATCTCTGCTGGGAGAATGTTCCTGTGTAGGAGAGGCAGTATTTCCTAGTGGCTAGGACCTGGGAGAGAGCCGAGTTCAAATCCCCACCTGGGCCTTTTGCTCAGCTGAACCTGAGACCTCGCAGGGTCGTTGTGAGGGTCAAACGCTGGAGCTGCTTGGGTGAAAAGGCGGGTTATAAATGTGATGGACAGCACAGGCCCTGTAAGCTCCTAGCGGAGGCCACTCTGCAACACAGGCAAGGAGCAGCTCTTATCCGGATCCCTACCATGTGGCACTGAGAAATCCCCCCCCCCCGGCTGGTTGCTCACCTCCTTCCCTTGTGGAGTATAAAGCTGTCGCTGTTCTTTCTGCTTTGATTGGTTGCCGGTTGTGTTCTGATCACGGCACTTGCTTTCTCTCTAGGTGTGGCAGGATGCGAGCAAGTCCTGGAGAAAGCCGTCTCGGTAGGTGCCCCCCCCTCCAATTTCCAGGTGGAACTTGCGATGTTTTCCCCCCTGACTGCTTCCTCCACAAAACATCCCTTGCTCCTCCCTCCCTCCATCCCTCCCTTCTTTCCAGTGTGCTACACAAGCCTTCTGTCTGTTTTCTCAGGTGGACTTGGACATGCTGGAGATCAACAAACTGGCCTCTGAAGCTATTCAGACCCCTCTCAAAACGGTCCGGAAAGGTCAGTGAAGGGCCGCCTTGGGGGCTGGAGGGCCAGAGCAGTCTCCTCTGGCGAATGGCGGCTCACCCTCCGTGTGCCTCTTGTGTTTTGAATGTCTCCCAGCCAAGAGAGCCCGCCAGGCCGCGGAGACCATCGGCGAGGAGTCGGGGCCGTCTTCCCCTCTGCCTGCGGGCAAGAGGTCCAGGCAGCAGAGCGAGGATCCTGCGGCAGCCCAGCCGGGAAGTGAGGCTCTTCCAAAAAAAGAAGGGAAGGTGAGGCTCAGGCGACCCGGGGGGGGGCACACCAACATACCTGCCGACACCCGCGAGACTCTGCTTCTTTGAAAACAACTCCATGGAATTGTGGGGTTGGAAAGGATCCCAAGGAACTGGAGAGATCCCAAGAAACAGATATACAGGTGAAACTCGAAAAATTAGAATGTCGTGGAGAGGTTCATTTCTTTCAGTAATTCAACTTAAAAGGTGAAACTAATATATGAGATAGACTCATGACATGCAAAGCGAGATATGTCAAGCCTTTATTTGTTATAATTGTGATGATTATGGCGTACAGCTGATGAGAACCCCAAATTAACAATCTCAACTTTGGGGTTTTCATCAGCTGTGCGCCATAATCATCACAATTATAACAAGCAAAGGCTTGACATATCTCGCTTTGCATGTCATGAGTCTATCTCACATATTAAACTCCAGTAGCTAATGAAAACAATTGCTTACAATAATTGACTTTTCCACGCTAATCTAATTTTTCGTGTTTCACCTGTACAGTGGTACCTCTGGTTGTGAATGGGATCCGTTCCGGAGGCCCGTTCGCAACATAAAAAGCCCGTAACCTGAAGCGCCGTATCTGCACATGTGCGCGGCATGATTCGGCGATTTAGCGCTTCTGCGCACGCGTGCCTGCCAAAACCCGGAAGTAACCTGTTCTGGGTTCGGCGCAGAGTGCAACCCGAAACCGGGTATTCTGCAGCGAATGCAACCCGAAGTTTAACTGTATAAGCTAGGAGCAAAATGGCACCTTAAACCAAGGTTGTATTTGCCAGGGGTTGGACTAGATGGGCCTTGGGGTCCCCTCCCAAGCCACAATCCTACAGTCTCGGCTACATTGCTTGACTCTGTAACGTCCTCTCTCAACGATCCCCTCACCCCGGGATGCAAGGAGGAGAAGCCCAAGCCGGGGAAACGGCATTAACTAGGGCCTTAAGGCAGAGGTTTGTAAACTGTGGCTGCCAGCCTGGGGCCTCGAAATCTCCCCGTGGTCGCAGTCGGACCCGCGATTTCAAACATTCGTTCTCGCTCTGTGCTGCTTTGTATTTTGAAGAAGGAGCCTCAAAATGACCCTCGGGGTTCCCTTTCGATTCTGCAATTCTAGGGGGGGCGGCAAGAGGCACGTGGGGGGTGGGGGCTGGTGCCGTGCAGAAGGGTGTGCCCTCCCCTCTGGATCCCTGCAATGCTGGGAGCTGGACTGGATGACCAGCAGCTGTCAGGGGGGGGCCCCCCACATGCACCCTGTGACACGTCCCCCACCACCAGCACCTCTTGACTCCTTCTTTTCAGCAGCCTGGACTAGCGGCCCCTGCGGGGTCCCTTCCGTGGTTCTGGCATGCGCCACTCGCAGCCAGCGCATCATTTCCATATAATTCTCTGTGAGCAGGGTACATGCGGTAAATATGCGGCTTCTGTGTTTCAGGCAAAGCCATCCGCCCGGAAGCCCAGGCCTCCGTCGGCCAGGTCTACTCGCTTCAGCAGAAGGTAAGGGCAGGTGCGGGGTTGGGTTGGGCAGGTGGCTCCCTCCCCGTCCCGGCTGTGGGGTCGCTTTCAGGACCTCCGACCTCGATGCTCTCGAAGGCCCCCAGCCCTGGTGGCTCCCCGGCTGGAGGCAGCGATTCTTCCGGATGCCGTTGTCTCGGAACCGCGGGAGCAGAGAGCGTTTCTCTTGCATATCTTCCAAGCGCCCCGGGAAAGGGGGACGTTCTGTTTCCTTTCGAGAGATCACGGCGGCCGGTTTGGGTGCTGCGCTCTTTCAGGTGCTCAGGTGATCTCACACGGTGCCCAGAAGACGCACGTCCTGCTTTAGGGTCCGGAAAAGTGGGGCGGTGGTCCATCGCCCCGATGCAGCAGCGGTTGGGCTCCTCTTGCAATTTTGCATGCCCATGGTTCTCTTCTAATTCTTTTCAACAGGGGAAGCAAAGTGAAGTTTGCCACCCCGGCCAGACAGGCGAACCAACAGGGCGTGGTTGTGGCGCCCACTCCCAAGTTTGACCCCAGGTGAGACCCCTCTCTGCCCACCTGGGAACTGCGTGTGCATTGGGAGGAACCATTCTCTGAGAGCTGCTGCGGCCGAGGCTCCAGGTGGGGGGCCTTCTTGGCTTGTTTAACATTTACCTTATTTTTCGCTCCATAAGACACACTTTTTTCCTCCTAAAAATTAAGGGGAAATATCTGTGCATCTTATGGAGCGAATGGTGGTCCCTGGAGCCGAATTGCCCAGGGGCCAAAAGCAGATAGTGCTTTTTATTTTACAAAGAGAAAAGGGGTGTTGAAAGGACCCCGCTCAGCAGCTGATCAGCAAGAGATCGGGAGAGAGATAAGAGTCCCCGGCTCCCTTTCAGCCCTGCCCTCCTTTGTTGAATGTGCTCCCTTTCCTTCAGAAGCTGCAGAAATGTGAGTTGAACCCCATAAAAATGGGGCTTTTCCTCTTTGCTTTTCCCCCTTTGCAAAAAAAGCTGCAAAACTTTTAGCTGATCCTCAAAAAAACAGGGCTTTTAGAGGAGGAAAACCAGAAAAATATTTTTTTTCCTTGTTTCCTCCTCTAAAAACGAGGTGCGCCCTATGGTCCAGTGCGTCCTATGGGAGCGAAAAATACGGTATTTCATGAAATTTGCAGGGATGTTCTTAGCAGGTGCCGGAAAAGGTAGGGGGGAGGCGCCTGCTTGATCTCAAGAGGCAGGGAGTTCCAAAGGCTCCGTGCTGCCGTATAAACGCTTGAGTTCTTGCAAATTCAGAGCAGCTGTTACGTGGCACCTGGAGCCGGGCCCATTCCACCGACTGAAGGGGTCGTGTGGGCACCTGTGGGGTAAGGAGGGGGTCTTGCAGGTAAACTGGTCCCAAGCAGTTAAGGGTTTTCTATGCTAATGGAAAGGCCTTGAACTTGGCCCAGTCGCAAATGGGTGCCGGTCTCAGTCCCAACCAAAGAGTGGATAGTCAAGGTGATGGAGTATGCCAAAATGGCAAAGATGACCGGGAAGATCAGACACCACGATGATAAGAAATTTACTCAAGAGTGGGGGGGGGGAATTATAGAATATCTTAAGGACCACTGTAGATACTTAAAAACGTTAGCAGGATTGTTATACAGTTGGCGCTCTGGTTGCGGACGTAATCCGTGACGGAGGCACGCCCGCATCCCGCAGCGTTTGTATCCCGCAGCACCGCATCTACGCACACGCGTGACGCAATTTGGTGCTTCTGCACATGTGTGAAGCGCCAAAACCCGGAAGCAACCTGTTCCAGTACTTCCGGGTTTGGTGCGAAGCGCAACCCAGAAAACATAACCCGCAGCATTTGCAACCTGAGATATGACTGTAACGCTTATAATGTAATATGATTTGAGGTGAAAAAGGAGATAAAATGGATTACAAAAACCTAATTAGATGCAATAAAAATAGGGGTAAATTGGAAACCAGGGAGGGGGGAAATCGGAGGGATTCAAGTAATCCCAGAAGTGTAGAAATTAGAAATGATCTGAATGTATAAGAATATTCTTTTTTAAAATGGAAATAAATAAATCTCTGAGCCCAGGTGTCGTCTGCTGCCGTGGCCTTGCAAGAAATGAGGGAGAAAGAGGACCGTAAACCTGTGACGGAAGCCCTCAGGGGCACAAGGAGCACTGAGAATTAAAAGTTCCACATAACACACACACACCCCGCCTCCCAAAAAATCTATCAACCAATCAGATGTTCCTTGCCCCAAATTTCTGGCAGGCTGTGTGGGAGAGGCAAATGCAAGTTCCCTTTTCTCCACCAAGCGGAGACGAGAGAGGCTGCCTTTGTTTTGCCTTCCACGGCAATGGGTGCGCCAGGGGAGCTTCTCACGCAGCCGTCCGTCTCTCCGTTCCTCTGCAGCATCTTCAAGACGCCCGGCCTGCGGACCCCGGCAGCGCACGAGCGAGTCTTCAGCGTGTCCGCCAACGGGAGCCCCCTTGCCGACAGCAACGACGTCCTCCTCACGATTCCCTCCGGCCGAGGAGAGGTAAGGCCCGGATCCGCGCCCCGCAGTGCAGGAAGCCCAAGAGCAGGGGAGACGGAAGTGGGGGGGGGGCTCAGGTGCCGGGCGCTCACCGTGGTCCCTAGCGGGCGGCGAAAGCTACTTCGGCTGGTAAAGAGGGCTATCGATGGCCAGAGGGGCTCTGCTGTGACTCTACGGTCGCAGGCGGCGAATGCTTCTGAATCCCAGTTGCTGGGAAACCATAGGAGGGGAGAGTTGCTCCCACGCTCGGATCCCATAGTGGGCATCTGACTGGCCTCTGTGGGAAGAGGGTTCTGGACTGGATTAGCCCCCAGCAGGCTCATCTTCTGACGTCCTGGAACCTCCAGCGCCAGAGGCAGTCTACCTGGCTTCCTGGGGGAATTTGGCCGCTGTGGGAACAGGGACACTGGGCACGATGGATGCCCCCCCTTGGGCCTGATCCAGCAGCCAAGAGGCTCCTCTTAGGTTCCTGCGCTTGGCACATGCCCACCTTGTTCTTTCGGATCTGCGGAAGAGGAAGGAGGCCGAGGCCTGCGTTTCCCGCCCCCTTGGAGCCATTCATCTCTCAGCAGCCGGGGGGGGGGCACCTGCCAGACTTCCTTCCGAAGCCTTTTCCCTCAAATTACAAGCGGCCACGTGGAGTAACTCCCTTCTGACTGACCGAACCCAAAGGGTGCTCATTAACGGCTCCTCTTCATCCTGGAGAGAAGTGACTAGTGGGGTGCCACAGGGTTCTGTCTTGGGCCCAGTCTTATTCAACATCTTCATCAATGACTTGGATGATGGGCTTGAGGGCATCCTGATCAAGTTTGCAGATGACACCAAATTGGGAGGGGTGGCTAATACCCCAGAGGACAGGATCACACTTCAAAATGACCTTAACAGATTAGAGAACTGGGCCAAAGCAAACAAGATGAATTTTAACAGGGAGAAATGTAAAGTACTACACTTGGGCAAAAAAAATGAAAGGCACAAATACAGGATGGGTGACACCTGGCTTGAGAGCAGTACATGTGAAAAGGATCTATGTGTTTTTCAACCACTGTTCCGCGGCACACTAGTGTGCCGCGAGATGTTGCCTGGTGTGCCGTGGGAAAATTACTTTATGTATAGTCAATATAGGCACAGAGTTAAATTTTTTAACATTTTCTAATGGTGGTGTGCCTCGATTTTTTTCATGAAACAAGTGTGCCTTTGCCCAAAAAAGGTTGAAAAACACTGATCTAGGAGTCTTGGTAGACCATAAACTTGACATGAGTCAACAGTGTGATGCAGCAGCTAAAAAAGCCAATGCAATTCTGGGCTGCATCAATAGGAGTATAGCATCTAGATCAAGGGAAGTAATAGTACCACTGTATTCCGCTCTGGTCAGACCTCACCTGGAATACTGTGTCCAGTTCTGGGCACCACAGTTCAAGAAGGATACTGACAAGCTGGAACGTGTCCAGAGGAGGGCAACCAAAATGGTCCAAGGCCTGGAAACGATGCCTTATGAGGAACGGCTTAGGGAGCTGGGTATGTTTAGCCTGGAGAAGAGAAGGTTAAGGGGTGATATGATAGCCATGTTCAAATATATCAAAGGATGTCATATAGAGGAGGGAGAAAGGTTGTTTTCTGCTGCTCCAGAGAAGCGGACACGGAGCAATGGATTCAAACTACAAGAAAGAAGATTCCACCTAAACATTAGGAAGAACTTCCTGACAGTGAGAGCTGTTCGGACAGTGGAATTTGCTGCCAAGGAGTGTGGTGGAGTCTCCTTCTTTGGAGGTCTTTAAGCGGAGGCTTGACAGCCATCTGTCAGGAATGCTTTGATGTGTTTCCTGCTTGGCAGGGGGTTGGACTGGATGGCCCTTGTGGTCTCTTCCAACTCTAGGATTCTAGGATTCTCCTCTTGCCCTTCCCAGAGCGTCTGCATCCGAGCCAGCGAGCTCTCCAGGGTGGACCTGCGGCGCTTGGACTCGGAGGTGCTGGGGAGGGTGAAGAAACTATCGGTAAGTCTCTGCCGGCGCCAGGGGGTGGGCCGCCTCGCTCCTCCTGCCTGGAAGCCCCCCATCCCCTTTCCCAGGATCCTTCCTGCCTTCTCTGGAGTGGAGACAAGAGGGTCTCCTCTTGAGCTGGAAGAGCGCATGGGTTGGCGGGGGGTGGGATCCTGCCCTCGGCTCCCTCCCGGCCCATTCCTGATGGGGGGAGCAGTTTGCAGATTCTCCCCTGGAAGCGTTGCCTTCCTTCCCAAAGGGAGGGTGGGATTTAGGACAGAGGAGAGGAAGGACTTGTTCACGCAGCACAGAGTTAAACTGTGGAACTACCTTCCTCAGGAAGCAGTTGCGGCTGCCAAGTGGCTTTTAAAGAGGATAAGACAGATTCGTGGAGGAGGAGGAGGAGGAGGAGGAGGAGAGGGCAGCTGGGGTCTCTGCTCTGGTACAGTCAGAGGCAGTAAATGCTTCCGAATGCCAGGTGCTGGAAACCACAGGAATGGAGAGTTGCTCTTTTAAAAAAATATGTTTATATATAATTTTCTTTTTTATTTTGACAAAGTAATAAGAATAAATAAATAAGAATAAAAATATGCACCCCGCCCTCGAGACCATTTCGTTGTAACTATCCAACCTCCCAAAATTTCAACACCTCTTGCGATGGTTTGACTCATTTCTGTTTTAACAGTACAAACTCTGCAAATACCTTCCATGCCTCCTCGAAATCATTTCTCCTGCATATTCCCCATCTTGCCTTAATAGCACATGTTAATTTATTGTGAATAGCTATATCCCACACCTCTTTGTACCGTCCTTCCATTTTATATTCACCTTGCCCCTTCCACTTTCTAGCCATAACAACTCGTGCAGCTGTCAATGAATTTGTGAGCAAGTGCTGTATTTTTCGCTCCATAGGACGCACTGGACCATAGGGCGCACCTCATTTTTAGAGGAGGAAACAAGGAAAAAAATATTTTTCTGGTTTTCCTCCTCTAAAAGCCCTGTTTTTTGAGGATCAGCTAAAAGTTTTGCAGCTTTTTTGCAAAGGGGAAAAGCAAAGCTCCTTTTGCAAAGGGGGAAAAGCAAAGAGGAAAAGCCCCGTTTTATGGGGTTCAACTCACATTTCTGCAGCTTCTGAAGGAAAGGGAGCCATTTCTACAGTTTCCAGACAGATAATCTAATCAGCCAGTCACATGTCGCTGGGGAAACAAACAACCTCCCTCTGCAGCACATTCAACAATGGAGGGCGGGGCTGAAAGGGAGCCGGGACTCTTATCTCTCTCCCGATCTCTTGCTGATCAGCTGCTGAGCGGGTCCTTTCAACACCCCCTTTTCTCTTTGTAAAATAAAAAGCACTATCTGCTTTTGGCCCCTGGGCAATTCAGCTCCAGGGACCACCACTCGCTCCATAAGACGCACAGGTATTTCCCCTTTTTAGGAGGAAAAAAGTACGTCTTATGGAGCAAAAAATACGGTGCCTTCATAGCCTGCGAACCGTCCACCCCATCGTAAATTGATAATAATGCTACCTCTGGACCCTTTGCCAAAAAACTTGCACATATTTACACCCCCAAGACATGTGACCACGAGTCCCGGGAGAGTTGCCCTTATGCTTAGCTCCAGCTTGCAGCTTTCCCATAATAGTTATCTGGCTGGCCACAGTGAGGACGGGGTGTTGGGCTGCATGGGCCCCTGGCCTGATCCAGCAAACTCCTCTTCTGGTCCCCTTGGGGAACCTCCAGGTCCAGGGGCAGTCCATCTGGGTCCCTGGGTTGACAAGGACATTTGGCCACTGTGAGGATAGGATGCTGGACTCGGTGGAGCCGTCCCCTTTTTGCAGGAGGGGGCTAGCCCTCCCGTGCATCTCATCCAGGGCCCACTTTCCTTCCTGCATTGCAGGGGGCTGGGCTAGATGACCACTGGGGGTCCCTTCCAACGACTCCGTGCTTCCTGCCCGGGGAGGGGAGGGACGTTCTGCCACTTAACTTTCCTCTGCTCCTTCCTCCTTCCAGACTCAACTTGCGCAGCTCTGCGGCGGCAGCGTGCAGAAGAAGTAGCGTCCGGCGACCGGGAAGCTGAAGCTCAGGCGCCGCTGCTGCCCTAAAAGACACCGAGAATTTGAATCTTCTGCCACTTCCTATTTAAAAGGGAGGGGGGGTTTCAAAAGTCCCCATCTCAGCCAGCATTCCCCCCGAGTGAAGCCCCCTCGCCTCTCTTTCTGCTCTTGCAAGACGCACGTCGGTTTCCTGCATCCTCGTCTCTCCCCGATGAGTTTGAGTTTGACCGGGTGGGTAGAAGGGTGCTTCCAGCTCCTGGCTGCTCCCGGGGGGGGGGGCATGGAGCTGATGGGGACGGGGCCTCTCTCCCCTACGGGTGGGGGTCAGAGTCCCTCTTGCCGCCCCTGCCAGGGCTTCTCCGAGTCTCCAGTCTGGCCAGAGTCCTTCATCTTCTTTGCTTTCCTATTTGGAGCCAGAGGGTCCCCAGGCAGAGGCCGTCCTCGTTTCCCTGGCCGGGGGGGGGGGGTTGGATGGAGGCTGCTGGACAGGAGCCTCCCAGGGTAAAAGACAGGATTCTCGCTCTGTCTTTCTACACGGTTATATTGTTTGCAACTCAAGGAAAAGCACATTTTGGAACATTTCTGTCCTTTGGCAGGCTCCTGCTCAGTCCCTCTGGACCAGGCCCCCCCTCCCCTTTTACCTTTCTGTTTTGGTGTATAGAAATATTTGACTTGTGTGTTGTTGTTTTCCGCCAGGTCTTAGCTACTGTGTTAATTTAAAAGCCGGGTCTGGTGTTTATTGGCTGAATAAAGTTGTCCTGTTTTTGTTCATATTGTCCAGGTTTTTATTGAGCGAGCCCTAACCCTTTAGGCCAGGAGTGGGAATCCCCACCCCACTGGGAGGGCAGGAGGATGATCTAGGGGGCTCTGGAGGCAGCAGTGGTGACCAGGCTTTGGAAAATAATAATAATAATAATAATAATAAAAATAATAATAATAATAAGAATAATTTATTTGTATCCCAGCCGAGGCCGGGCTCAGAGCAGCTAACATTATAAAAACAAAACTGGAATCACTGGATTAAACTCAATTGGTTTGTGAATGAATGGGCAACTAATCTAATTTATCGGGTGCGGGCATCACAGCTTAGCGGTGCTTCGGTTCTTCAGCCCTTCAGTCAGTTTTGCCATTTCGGCAAAGTCTAATACTGTATATTCTGGCGTATAAGACTACTTTTTAATCCAGCAAAATCTTCTCAAAAATTGGGGGTGGTCTTATACGCCCAGTCGTCTTGTACGCCGGAAAATACGGTAACTTGATTTGCCGTTCCTCTCTGATAGGAACTCTTTCTTCTTTCCATCTCTGGGCTAGTAGCGTCCGTGCGGCTGTTGTTGCCTGCTGTTACGGGGGAAGTCCAGGTACGAGGCTACTCAGCTACCTGGCCGCCAGGCAAAAAGCCTGCGGGTTCCTGAGGAGAAATAAAAAGGAGTCCAGCCACCAACCAACCGGAGCAAAAGCAAAGATCAAACTTTATTGCGCAACACCGGGACGGGGAGGGAGGTTGCAAGAACTTTTCAAAACTTTTCTGGTTCCCACAATGCATCTTGTTACATGTCATAATTATGTCACTACTACATAGGTGAAACGTCAGGAAAGGGGAGGGTTATGCATGATTAGCATACTGGTAGACAAGATTAACGTGGAGGAAATGCAATGCAAATCAGTGGTGAGCCCTGATATCTTCATCTTGAGTGTTCCTGGGAATAGAACAATGGGATTGCCTGGCCAGGTCTATCACCCTTCAGTGGGTCCAGAGGAAGGAGATATGGCCTGTGTTTAACTGTCAATTGCCCTCTGTGTCTGTGCCTTCCCGCTCAAGGGATCATGGCAGAGGCTGAGCAGTCTTGAAGCCCTTGACCAAAGTGGCAAGATGGCGGTGGAACCAAGACTCTGGGAGTTTGTGTACTGCCCATGTAACAATGTGTCAGGGGCAAGGGGACATTGTCTAGAGGGGCTCCCTTGAGGGCATACATTCGTTCCTTACTGCTCAGCTTGGGAGGAGACTTCGTTTAGGTGACCCCCCCCCCGAATTCCATAACACTACATAAAAAGTATTGTCTGCTTCTTTGGGATATCAGTACCTACAATTACTAATTTAAAAAGCTGCTTCTTTTTTTACAAAAGGTTATTTTAAACAATTTCCCCCCAGTTCATTATATATCATTTCCCAGAAAGTTTTTATTGCCTTACACGGCCACCACATATGCTAAAAGGTACCTTCTTCTTCTTTACATTTCCAGCAGGTATTTGTGCTTGTTTTATACATTCTTGCTAACTTAGGTAAAGTTAAAGGGACCCCTGACCATTAGGTCCAGTTGCAGACAACTCTGGGGTTGCGGCGCTCATCTCGTGTTACTGGCCAAGGGAGCCGGCGTACAGCTTCTGGGTCATGTGGCCAGCATGACTAAGCCGCTTCTGGCTGAACCAGAGCAGCGCACGGAAACGCTGTTTACCTTCCCGCCGGAGTAGTACCTACCATATTTTTCACTCCATAGGGCGCACCGGACCATAGGGCACATCTCGTTTTTAGAGGAGGAAACAAAAAAAATTTCTGGTTTTCCTCCTCTAAAAGCCCTGTTTTTTTGAGGATCAGCTAAAAGTTTTGCAGCTTTTTTTGCAAAGGGGGAAAAGCAAAGAGGAAAAGCCCCGTTTTTATGGGGTTCAACTCACATTTCTGCAGCTTCTAAAGGAAAGGGAGCCTTTTCTACAGTTTCCAGACAGATAATCTAATCAGCCAGTCCCATGTCGCTGGGGAAACAAACAACCTCTCTCTGCAGCACATTCAACAATGGAGGGCGGGGCTGGCTGCTGAGCGGGGTCCTTTCAACACCCCCTTCCTCTTTGTAAAATAAAAAAGCATGATCCTCTTTTGGCCCCTGGGCAATTCAGCTCCAGGGACCACCATTCGCTCCATAAGACGCACAGATATTTTCCCTTTTTAGGAGGAAAAAAGTGCATCTTATGTAGCGAAAAATACAGCATTTATCTACTTGCACTTTGACGTGCTTTTGAACAGTTAGGTGGGCAGGAGGTGGGACCGAGCAACGGGAGCTCACCCCGTCGCAGGGATACCGGTACAACATTTTCATATGATTTTCTTTCAGCGTACAACATGCTGGGAATTTCAAGTCTGTTTTCCATAGCTCAGAGGGTTTGAGCCCCACATTGGGCAAAAGATTCCTGCCTTGCTGGGGGTTGGACTAGATGACTGTCGGGGTCCCTCCCAACTCTACAATTCTCTGAATTAAGCGTGCCCTCCCCCTCCCCGCTCTCACAGTCGGAGCCTGGCTCCCGATCCCTTGCGGCAGAGCATCCCAAGGACCCTCCTGCGTATCTCCTTGGTCTTGACGCTGTAGATGACAGGGTTGAGGACTGGGGGGACGAGGAAGTGCAGGTAGGAGAGCAGCAGGTAGACCTGGGGAGACGCCTTCCTCTTCTTCCCAAACCTGTGCAGCAGGGAGAGGCTCAGGAGCGGCGTGTAGAAGAGGAGAACGGCGCAGAGGTGGGAGACGCAGGTGTTGAGGGCCTTCAGGCGCTCCTTCCAGGTGGCGATGCTCAACACGGTCCTCAGGATCAGGCCGTAGGAAAGCAGGATGAGGACGGAGTCCAGGCCCAGCGTGGAGAGGAGGACAAAGAGGCCGTAAGCGCTGTTGGGGCGAGTGTCCGAACAGGCCACCTTGAGGACGTCGGGGTGGACGCAGTAGGAGTGCGAGAGCGCCTTGACCCCGCAGTACTTGAGCCTGCGCAGCATGAAGGGCAGAGGCAGGTGCAGGATCACGGCCCGGAGGACGATGGCCAGGCCCATCCTGCCGATGGCGGAGCCGGTCAGGACAGAGGCGTATCTCAGAGGGTTCCAGATGGCCACAAAGCGGTCAAAGGCCATGGCCAGCAGGATGGCGGACTCTGTGACCGAGAAGGTGTGGATGAAGAAGAGCTGGGCAAAGCAGGCCTCGGCCCTCACCGCCCCGGAGCGCAGGAGGAAGATGCTGAGCATGGAGGGCAGCGTGGAGGCCGAGAGCGCCAGGTCGGCCAGCGCCAGCATGGCCAGGAAGAGGTACATGGGGGCACAGAGACCCTGCCCTGCGCGGACAGCGGCCAGAATGGTGGAGTTGCCCACGAAGGAGACCAGGTACATGGCGCCCAGTGGGAGCATCAGCCAGCTGTGCGCAGGGCCCAGTCCGGGGATGTCCCTCAGGATGAAGATCTGCGGAGTCTCCTCTCCCTCCGTCCAGTTGGAGAGGGACATGGTGCCTCTCGCATCGCGCCTGGGGATTTAGAGCAGAGGGGGAACATGGCGGAGCTGGGGAGCACTCCTAAGGAAATCCTGCAGGATCAGACCAGGGGTGCATCTAGACCTAGAATCGTGGAAGTGGACAATTAGGGGGGGATCTCAGGGGTCCTCTAGTCCAGCCCCTGCTTGAGCATCCCAGACAGGTGGCCGTCCAACCTCTGCTTATAAACCTCCCAGGAAGGAGAGTCCACCGTGCCTTCCACGGTCAAACAGCTCTTACTGTCAGAAAGCTGTTGTGGTTT
This sequence comes from Lacerta viridis, assembly GCA_900245905.1. NCBI lineage: Eukaryota > Metazoa > Chordata > Lepidosauria > Squamata > Lacertidae > Lacerta > Lacerta viridis. Next base: position 23,446 of record OFHU01001528.1, on the reverse strand, counting down.
TGTTTTTTTCAAATGTTTAGTCAAAATCTCCATTCTTGTAACTTGATGCCATAGGTGCAAGTCCTACCCTCCAGAGCGGGAGAAAATAAGCTTGTCCCCTTCTGGCAGCCCTTGAGATATTTGGAGATGGCTATCGTACCTGCTCTCAGTCTCCTTTTTCCAAGCATCCTGTTCTCACAGGGGCCAGACAGATGCCCATCATGGGAAACCCGCCAGCAGGATTGGAGCACAAGAGCAGCTCTCCCCTCCTGCGCTTTCCAGCAACTGGGATTCAGAAGCATCGCTGCCTCCAACTGCGCAGGAAGAGCAGAGCCAGCCTGGCTAGGAGCCATCGATAGCCCTCCTTGAATTTCTCCAATACTCTTTTTAAAAAAAATGGTGGCCATCATCACCTCCTGTGGGAGGGAATTCCACAGTTCAACTCTGTGCTCCATGAAGAACGACTTCCTTTTCTCTCTGCCCTGAATTTTCCAATGTTCAGCTTCACTGGATGTCCACAAGTTCCATCATTAGGAAAACAAGAAATGCAGAGACAGAATAAATAAGTTCTACCGACTTGACTCTGCAGGTCTATTAAGAAAGGAATTATTGGCAGGGGGGCTGGCGCTATCGCGATGCTGTTTTGCAAAGCTACAGTGCGATCCCATTTGGAATGCTTCCTACAGTTCTGGTCCCCTCTCCTCCAAAAGGAGTTGGAAAAGATGCAGTGCCCCTTGGCCTCCCACAATGCCCCTCTTCCCTCCGGTTAGCTTGGGTAGTGTGAACCCCTAGCATCACCGAAGCACGGAGCAAGCCGGTCTCTGTGTGTCCAGGTAAAGGTAAAGGGACCCCTGACCATTTGGTCCAGTGGCGGACGACTCTGGGGTTGTGGCGCTCATCTCGCTTTACTGGCCGAGGGAGCCGGCGTACAGCTTCCAGGTCATGTGGCCAGCATGACTAAGCCGCTTCTGGCGAAACCAGAGCAGCGCACAGAAAGAAACGCCGTTTACCTTCCCGCTGGAGCGGTACCTATTTATCTACTTGCACTTTGACATGCTTTTGAACTGCTAGGTGGGCAGGAGCAGGGACAGAACAACGGGTGCTCACCCCGTCGCGTGGATTTGAACCGCCAACCTTCAGATCAGAAAGCCCTAGGCTCTGTGGTTTAACCCACAGCACCACCCGCGTCCAGCTCATACCCAATTCTCCAGCTATCCTTCTCCTACCTGGCGACAAGGTGAGGCAGGTGAAGGAATATGCCACCCGTGAGCCTGGGTTGTCCCATCCCTTAGTTGTAGCTGCTGCAACCAAGCTCCTTCTCTTGGGATGCTGAGGAGGACATGTCAGTGGACAGCGAAGGTCCTTGTCTTACAAAGAGGCTGGTCTGACGGCTCTCTTTAATCCTAACCCTCACTGAGGATGCAGTTCAGCCACAGGGTTCTGTCTTGGGCCCAGTCTTATTCAACATCTTTATCAATGACTTGGATGATGGGCTTGAGGGCATCCTGATCAAGTTTGCAGATGACACCAAATTGGGAGGGGTGGCTAATACCCCAGAGGACAGGATCACACTTCAAAATGACCTTAACAGATTAGAGAACTGGGCCAAAGCAAACAAGATGAATTTTAACAGGGAGAAATGTAAAGTACTACACTTGGGCAAAAAAAAAAAAATGAAAGGCACAAATACAGGATGGGTGACACCTGGCTTGATTCTATGATAAGAAAAGCTTGCTGGATCAGGCCAAATGGAGCCCATCTGGTCCAGCATTCTCTTCTCACAGTGGCCAACCAGATGGATACACTCAAGCAAGACCTGAGCACCCTCTGCCCTCCTGCAGTTTCCAACAACTGGCCTTCAGAAGCATCTCTGCCTGCCTCTGATGTGGAGGCAGAGCAGAGCCATCCTGGCCAAAGGCCAGAGCCAGAGCCTTAGAATCATAGAATCCTAGAGTTGGAAGAGACCCCAAGGGCCATCCAGTCCAACCCCCTGCCAAGCAGGAAACACCATCAAAGCATTCCTGACAGATGGCTGTCAAGCCTCCGCTTCAAGACCTCCAAAGAAGGAGACTCCACCACACTCCTTGGCAGCAAATTCCCACTGTCCAACAGCTCTCACTGTCAGGAAGTTCTTCCTAATGTTTAGGTGGAATCTTCTTTCTTGTAGTTTGAATCCATTGCCCCGTGTCCGCTTCTCTGGAGCAGCAGAAAACAACCTTTCTCCCTCCTCTATATGACATCCTTTGATATATTTGAACATGGCTATCATATCACCCCTTAACCTTCTCTTCTCCAGGCTAAACATACCCAGCTCCCTAAGCCGTTCCTCATAAGGCATCGTTTCCAGGCCTTGGACCATTTTGGTTGCCCTCCTCTGGACACGTTCCAGCTTGTCAGTATCCTTCTTGAACTGTGGTGCCCAGAACTGGACACAGTATTCCAGGTGAGGTCTGACCAGAGCGGAATACAGTGGTACTATTACTTCCCTTGATCTAGATTATCTTCCACAATCCTCTTTTAAATTCATCTAGGTTGGTGGCCATTCCTGCCTCACCCAGGTCACCCAGACAAAGCCCCAACACACACCAAGTCCTTCAGTGAGCAGCCTGTGTGACTTACTTGAATCCTTGCAAGAGGATCAGGTGGAGGAGGAATCTTGTGCCAGGAGGGACGGCCTCATCTCCTGCCCCTTGCAGGGTTTATAAGCCATTTCACCATCTCCCAAGTGGGGGCCTCTAATGGGCCTGGGATTTGCAAGGGAGGCACCTGGGCTCTTGAAGCGGAAGGGTTCAAGCTGCCTTTTCTGGTTTGGAGAAAAGGCAGCGAAGGAGAAACACACCAGAACTCCTGCGCAATGTTGGGAGAGTGAGGACAGAGAAAAGAAAGTCCTTCTTTGGCTTAAACTATGGGACTCCCTGCCACTGGAGGCAGGGATGGCCACCGACTTGAGAAGAGGAAGGGAGGGATTCATGGAGAAGAGGGCTTTCGATGGCCGCTGGCGAGGGTGGTCTGGGACATTTAGCCCCTAGAGCCGAACCCCCTGCTGGCTCTCTTCTCTGCCCCTCACTGCCGCAGGTGTCCTCCTCTTCCTCCTGCTCTCCTGACATGGCAACGCCCCCCCTCTGCTGCCATGTGTGTACAGTTGGCCCACCCCTTACGTGAGGGTTTTGTTGGGGGGGGTCTGCGTGCACAAAACCAAAATCTTGCAAAATCAAGAACCCCCAGAACTGTCCCTGCCCCCAGCGAGGGAGAGGGCTGTGTCGTGGGCTCTGGGAACATCGTGGGACCTTTCCCGAGGCCTGTAAGCAAGAAAAGCTCTCAGGGGGGGGGGGGCAAGTGGAAGCAAAATGATAAGTCAACGCAAAGCAGGAACTGTGCGCTCCCCCAGTTCTCCATTTATTCCTGTCCAGCAGCCTCCATCCAACCCCCCCCCCCCGGCCAGGGAAACGAGGACGGCCTCTGCCTGGGGACCCTCTGGCTCCAAATAGGAAAGCAAAGAAGATGAAGGACTCTGGCCAGACTGGAGACTCGGAGAAGCCCTGGCAGGGGCGGCAAGAGGGACTCTGACCCCCACCCGTAGGGGAGAGAGGCCCCGTCCCCATCAGCTCCATGCCCCCCCCCCGGGAGCAGCCAGGAGCTGGAAGCACCCTTCTACCCACCCGGTCAAACTCAAACTCATCGGGGAGAGACGAGGATGCAGGAAACCGACGTGCGTCTTGCAAGAGCAGAAAGAGAGGCGAGGGGGCTTTATTCGTTTATCATTGCAGCCCTTCCAGGCACACTTTTCAGAAGCCAAGCGCTGATACCCAGGGCCATCCCAAGACATGTTGGCACCTGGTGTGAATGGCAAAATGATGCCCCCTCCTCGCTAGGGAAGAAGGGAAGGGGCGAGCATCCAGGAAGAAGGAGGGAATAAAGATCCTCTTCAGGATCTGCTGCCCTGCAGATCCCACCACCTGAGGCACTTGCCTGCCTCACCTTACCTCTTGGGCAGGACTGGCAACGGTTGGCATCTAATCAGAGAACTGTCGAGTTGGAAGGGACCCCCGAGGGTCATCCAGTCCAACCCCCTGCCAAGCAGGAAACACCATCAAAGCATTCCTGACAGATGGCTGTCAAGCCTCCGCTTAAAGACCTCCAAAGAAGGAGACTCCACCACACTCCTTGGCAGCAAATTCCCAGCTCTTACTGTCAGGAAGTTCTTCCTAATGTTTAGGTGGAATCTTCTTTCTTGTAGTTTGAATCCATTGCCCCGTGTCCGCTTCTCTGGAGCAGCAGAAAACAACCTTTCTCCCTCCTCTATATGACATCCTTTGATATATTTGAACATGGCTATCATATCACCCCTTAACCTTCTCTTCTCCAGGCTAAACATACCCAGCTCCCTAAGCCGTTCCTCATAAGGCATCGTTTCCAGGCCTTTGACCATTTTGGTTGCCCTCCTCTGGACACGTTCCAGCTTGTCAGTATCCTTCTTGAACTGTGGTGCCCAGAACTGGACACAGTATTCCAGGTGAGGTCTGACCAGAGCAGAATATAGTGGTACTATTACTTCCCTTGATCTAGATGCTATACTCCTATTGATGCAGCCCAGAATTGCATTGGCTTTTTTAGCTGCTGCATCACACTGTTGACTCATGTCAAGTTTATGGTCTACCAAGACTCCTAGATCCTTTTCACATGTACTGCTCTCAAGCTAGGTGTCACCCATCCTGTATTTGTGCCTTTCATTTATTTTTATTTATTTTTTTGCCCAAGTGTAGTACTTTACATTTTTCCCTGTTAAAATTCATCTTGTTTGCCTTGGCCCAGTTCTCTAGTCTGTTAAGGTCATTTTGAAGTGTGATCCTGTCCTCTGGGGTATTAGCCACCCCTCCCAATTTGGTGTCATCTGCAAACTTGATCAGGATGCCCTCAAGCCCATCATCCAAGTCATTGATAAAGATGTTGAATAAGACTGGGCCCAAGACAGAACCCTGTGGCACCCCACTAGTCACTTCTCTCCAGGATGAAGAGGAGCCGTTAATGAGTACCCTTTGTGTTCGGTCAGTCAGCCAGTTACAAATCCACTGAATGGTAGCCTTGTCCAGCCCACATTTTACCAGCTTCTTTACAAGAACATCATGGGGCACCTTGTCAAAGGCCTTGCTGAAATCAAGATAGGCTACATCCACAGCGTTCCCTTCATCTACCAGGCTTGTAATTCTGTCAAAAAATGAGATCAGATTGGTCTGACATGACTTATTTTTCAGAAACCCATGCTGACTTTTAGTGATCACAGCGTTCCTTTCTAGGTGCTCACAGACCGTTTGCTTAATGATCTGCTCTAGAATCTTTCCTGGTATTGATGTCAGGCTGACTGGGCGGTAATTGTTTGGGTCCTCTCTTTCCCCCTTTTTGAAAATAGGGACAACATTTGCCCTCTCCAGTCTGCTGGGACTTCGCCTGTTCTCCAGGAATTCTCAAAGATTACTGCCAGTGGTTCTGAAATCACCTCTGCCAGTTCTTTTAATACTCTTGGATGTAGTTCATCTGGCCCTGGAGACTTGAATACATCTAAATTAGCCAAGTATTCCTGTACTACCTCCTTACTTATTCTGGGCTGTGTTTCCCCTGCTGTTTCTTTCCTTTTCAGAAATGAATTAAAACAATTTTAAAACAAGTTATTCCTAATGTTTTGTCACTAAGGATCTCCTTTCTTGCCATTTGAATCTATTGGTTCAGGGGAACTGCTCCAGCCCTTTGATCAAATGAGAGTCTTCATTTCTAAATTGGAAGGTATATGAACAGTACGCAGATTAGCACATGAAAACTGAATGTGTTCACACGATTCACCAAAAGTAGCCGGGTTCAGTCAGTCTGACCTGTGGTTGTGCCAGAACATCCCAGGATTATAATACAAGCAGCAAAAATCGCTTGCCAGTCTGATCAACGCATGGGTCGTGAAACCCAAAAATCCAATGCCCGCTCGCCAATCAACTGCCCATTTGCCGCAGCAACAGCCAATCGACAGCAGCCCTTGACACAGACACCAATCAACAACAAGCCCCAATTTTTGAGATGATTTAATAGGGAAAAAATCTCGTCTTATACATGGAAAAGTATAGTATATACAAATAATGGCTCACTGAATGTCTAGCAAACAGGGTTGCACAATATCTTCAGCTGCCCTGAACAAAAGCAGAACAAATAAACCCTATCCGTATTATTTTTTTTGTAAAAAAAATTATTTGGTTTTACAAATATTAGTTTATAACAATCCAAGTTACATATCCATATTTAGTGATTTCTTCAGATCTCTGGACTTCCCACCTTCCCTTCCATGGGTCCTATTGTATACCCTCTTAACTGCATATTTTCCACAATCCATATTTTGTATCTTTCCATCTTGTGTCATCATAATGTTCGTTAACATTACAAGTGTTATTAGAATCCTGCTAGTGTTTTCATCTGTTTGCAGTGATCTCCTAGGTAAATTATATATATATATTTAAAAATCCCCATTCTTTATTGAAGTTTATTAGGTCCCCAAAACCCTATTTGGAGACCTCGAAGTCCCAAGTGGAGGTCCGGATCAAAGCAAAGCTTGCCATTCCTGGCCGATGCTCTTCTCTCCAATGCATTCTGCAACAACACCTGATGGCAGAGCCGAGACCTGGGAAAACTCTGCAATTTTTGGAACAGTCCTGAGCCTCCTTGAAGCAGAGCATCTGGGCCTTTTCCAAACTCCTGGGGAGCAGCCTCTCCACCGCCAATTTGGAGCTGTCCTGATGGAGAGTCCTGCAAGAGAAAAAGGTGACTGAGAGAGAAGGGGAGCAGCAGGGTCACAGGGTCATAGAATTGTGGAGCTGGAAGGCACCCCAAGGGTCATCTAGTCCAATCCCCCCCAAATGCAGGAATCTCAACTAAAGCCCACCCAGCCTCCGTTTGGAAACCACCATGGAAGGAGAGTCCACCACCTTCTAAAGGAATCCGTTCAACTGGCAAACAGCTCCTACCTTCAGAAAGTCCTTCCTGGTGATTGGTGGATGGTTTTGCAATAGCCAGTGGTCCTTTGGTTCTCAAACTTAATTCGTTCCGGAAGTCCGTTCCAAAACCAAGGCGCGCTTTCCCATAGAAAGTAATGCAAAACGGATTCATCCGTTCCAGACTTTTAATAACAATCCCCAAAACAGCAATTTAACATGAATTCTACTATCTGACGAGACTATTGATCCATAAAATGAAAGCAATAAACAATAAACAATGTACTGAGGTCCCACAATCAATCGGTAGCTGAACTGGGTTCCACACAGTCACACACACACACACACACACACACAGCCACAAAAACGCAAAATAAATAGCAAGACAGACAGACCTCAGCGTAACACTCCAAACGGAAGTGTGGCACTCAAATCGGAAGCGTAACACTCAAAACGGAGCATGTTCCACTTCCAAATAAAGTTCGCAAACCAGAACACTTACTTCCGGGTTTGCAGTGTTTGGGTTCCAAGGGACCACTGTATTCTCCCTGCTCTTAATGATCATGATAGCAGCATGGGTTAGATGTGCAAATCCTCTTTTGACCTCTTTGACTGGAGATGCGTTCCCCCCGTTTTTGGACATGGTGCAAAATACCCCCCCTCCACGGGCAGATCAACTTTACAAGCATCCCTGCATTTATTCCTGCATCTCTGGGGGTTGGACTAGATGACCCTCGGGGTCCCTTCCAGCTCTACAATTCCATGATCCCAGAAAGGCCAGGCCAGGCAGCAGGGTAGCAGCTCAGGGCGGGAGGCGGGAGGCAGCTGTGGCCAACGATCTCTCTGTGGGGCACCCCTCCCTTTGGTGGGGCACCTCTTCCCTGGGGGAGCCCATGGGCGCAGGTGGCCATGTTCCTCCTCTCCTCCTGCTGCTGCTGCAGCTCCTCCTCCACCTGCTCCTGGCCAAGGGGGAGGCTGCGGAAGCCGAGAGTCATTATCCGGATGCTGTCCCCAGATGAAGCCACAGGGGAAGAGAGCAGAAGGAGCTTTGAGAGCTGGAGAAGTGGGGGCTGGAGACTCCCTTGCTTCCTCACCAGCTGGGGTGGAGGAGAGGAGAAGTCCTCTGCTCAGTTGCAGCTGAGGATGTCAGAGGATAAACGAGGCCCTGCCCTGCTCCCTCCCCTCCCAAGCAGAAGCTCGTCCATCCAGGAGAAGGAGGACCTGCCTGGTGAGTCAATGCTAGCCAGTCCTTCCTCACTGCTGCATCGCTTGGAGAACAAGGAATTTCATTTTGCCCTCAAATTTAACCACTAAAACTGAACCAATGAAGGGAAGCTGATTGAACAGTTGAGGGTGGTGGGTCTGCTTAGCCTGGAGGAGGCTGAGAGATGGCACGAGAGCCGTCTTCAGATATCTGAAGGTCTATCTGAAGGTCTGTCACATGGAAGATGGAGCAAGCTTGCTTTCTTTGGATAGGAAGACCCAAATCAACGGATTAAAATGGCAATAAAGGAGATTCCGACTAAACTTTACGAAGGGCAAGAGCTGTTTGACGGTGGAACAGACTCCCTCGGAAGCTAGTAGTCTCTCCTTCCTTGGAGGTTTCTAAGCAGAGGTTGCATGGCCACAACAAGTCAGGGATTCTGTAGCTGTGATTTCTGCATTGCAGAGGGCTGGACTCAATGTCTCCTCAGGATCCTTTCCATCTGCACAGTTCCATGAAATCCAACTTGTGAATCATCCGGCTGAGGACGGAACGGACTGAGGCCGCTCTTTCCATTCCACCAACCTGCCCAGTTCCTTCCATTCTGCCCTCCTCTCTCAGAAGCTACCCTCTTCCAGACTCCACCTTGGTGGGTTGTGATCTCATGGAGACAACCAAGACACTCCAGGTTGCTGAACCCGCCTCTGCCAACCAGAGCGCCTTCCACCCGGCTTCGTTCGTCCTTCTTGGCATTCCGGGCCTGGAGAGGTACCACAGCTGGATTGCCCTCCTCTTCTGCCTGATGTACATTGTGGCCCTTTTGGGCAACGCTTGCCTGCTGTACATCATCGCCACCGAGCGCAGCCTCCACCAGCCCATGTACCTCTTCCTGGCCCTGCTGGCCCTGGCAGACCTGGCCTTGTCCTCCTCCACCGTGCCCAAAACCCTGAGCGTCCTCCTCTCCCTCTCCAAGGAGATCTCCTTCCAGGCCTGCCTCTCCCAGATGTTCTTCACCCACGTCAGCTTCATCGCAGAGTCCACCATCCTGCTCGCCATGGCCTTTGACCGCTACGTCGCCATCTGCCGGCCCCTGCGCTACGCCGCCATCCTCACCCGCCCTGCCATCGCGAGGGTCGGGCTGGCCGCTCTTGCCAGGGGCTTCTGCGTGATGCTCCCCACGGTCTTCCTCCTCCAGAGGCTGCCGTACTGCGGGCGCCGGGAGATGCCCCACTCTTACTGCGAGCACATGGGCGTCGCTCGCATGGCCTGTGCAGACATCGGCATCAACATCTGGTACGGCTTGGCGACCACCCTTTTGTCTCCCGGCCTGGACGTGGTCCTCATTGCCGTCTCCTACACCCTGATCCTCAGGGCGGTTTTCCGTCTCCCGTCCAAGGGTGCCCGCCTCAAGACCATCGGGACGTGCGGCTCCCACCTGTGCGTCATCGTCTTGTTCTACACCCCTGCCTTCTTCTCTTTCTTTGCCCACCGCTTTAGCCACGGCACCATCCCGCAGCACCTTCTCATTCTCCTGGCCAACATCTACCAGCTCCTCCCTCCTGTCCTGAACCCCGTGGTCTATGCGGTCAAGACCAAAGGCATCCGGGAGAGGCTGGCTCAGGCCCTTTGGAAAGCGGGGAAGGGGTGCTGAGCTTGGGGTCCCCGGAAGGGTGGGTTTCTGTTTTGCTTGCTTGTTTTATTCATTCGTTGGAAGCACTGCAGGGAGTGGACCGGGTGGAGTCCCCTACAGTTGGGTGGTTCTGTGATTCAGTGCCCTGTTCCGCCCCCTAAAACGAGGGGGTGGGTTTTGCCTGGAAAATAACAGGGAAGTCTGAAGCAGCAGCAGAAAAGGACCCCTAAGAACCCAAAGCTATTCTAGGCTGTATCAACAGAAGTCCAGTGTCCAGATCAAGGGAAGTAATACTCCTGTTCTATTCTGCCTTGGTCAGACCACACCTGGAACATGGTGTCCAGTTCTGGGTACCACAATTTAAGACTGTTTCAGCGACTCCCCAGCCTGGTGCCAACGCCTAAAGGGTTCGTGCAACACACAGGTTACGACAGCCGTCCTTGGACTGAGTCCCACGTGCCTAGTTACTAGCAGAGCAGGTTGGGTTTGCAAGAGCCAAGAGATCCAGAAACTTAATCATAGAATCCTAAGAGGTGGAAGGGACTGCCAGGGGTCATCCAGTCCAGCCCCCTGCAATGCAGGAATCTCAACTAAAGCATCCCTGGCAGTTGGCCATGCAAACTCTGCTTAAAGACCTCTAAGGAAGGAGAGTCCGCAATTTCTCCAGGGAGACCGTTCCACTCTCCAATGGCTCTTGGTGGCTGCTTATGGCGTGAGGACAGCCATAAACAGATTTGCCCTCCATACTTCCCACCAGGCATCAGCAGAGCTGAAACACAGTCGGCAGCAAAGCGAGATGAAATCAGCCCTCAGTCCTGATGAGCAACTCAGAATCTAGGCAGATTACTTTTTTGCCCGTCCGTAAGCTGTTTGAATCCCTGTTGCACGGTCCCTGCTCCGGCCAACCTAGCCGTTCAAAAGCACGCCCCAAAGTGCAAATAGATAAATAGGTACTGCTCCAGGGGGAAGGTAAACAGCATTTCCATGCGCTGCTCTGATTCCGGTGTTCCATTGCACCAGAAGCGGCTTAGTCATGCTGCCACATGACCTGGGAAAACTGTCTTTGGACAGACACCGGCTCCCTCGGCCTGTAAAACGAGATCATAGAATCATAGAATCCTAGAGTTGGAAGAGACCCCAAGGGCCATCCAGTCCAACCCCCTGCCAAGCAGGAAACACCATCAAAGCATTCCTGACAGATGGCTGTCAAGCCTCCGCTTAAAGACCTCCAAAGAAGGAGACTCCACCACACTCCTTGGCAGCAAATTCCACTTCGAACAGCTCTTACTGTCAGGAAGTTCTTCCTAATGTTTAGGTGGAATCTTCTTTCTTGTAGTTTGAATCCATTGCCCCGTGTCCGCTTCTCTGGAGCAGCAGAAAACAACCTTTCACCCTCCTCTATATGACATCCTTTTATATATTTGAACATGGCTATCATATCACCCCTTAACCTTCTCTTCTCCAGGCTAAACATACCCAGCTCCCTAAGCCGTTCCTCATAAGGCATCGTTTCCAGGCCTTTGACCATTTTGGTTGCCCTCCTCTGGACACGTTCCAGCTTGTCAGTATCCTTCTTGAACTGTGGTGCCCAGAACTGAGATGAGTGCCACAACCCCAGAGTCATCTGCGACTGGACTTAACTGTCAAGGGTCCTTTACCTTTACCTTTTTAAGTTTGCAGGTTGCTAGTTACAGAGACTGTGGGTCACCACAGCGGCAGATCTGCTTGCATCCTCTCAGCACACCAAAACCGAAACTCTCTCCATCACTTAAAAAATGCAATCCACAATTTCACTGTCTTGCCTTTGCACCTTTGTAAGCAATGCAGCTACACAGCCAGAGCTTTATGTTACATACAGATACAGAAACTCAAGACAGGTTTTTTTGAAAACAAATGACCAATACCCCCAACACTCTTAAATCTCTGTTCTTGCAAACAGCAACCAGGACTAGGAGCAGGGCTCCTCTGTGGACCCCTAAGTGCCACCTCCCTCCCCCCAAGTGATCATGGACCTCAAGTCCAACCTTTCCTGGCCATTGGCCCTGCTGCCTGGCCTGAGGGGAGCTGCATCAGGGCCTAAGCATTTTCTATCCCTGATTTGGAGACATCACAGGCTTTGCAGGAGCAGGGCATCCATAAGGACTTTGAAGTGAAACCTCCCTTCAGAAATGGAGATCTTTTCCTAGCAAACCATCTGTTCGGTGAGAGGTGGACTAAATTAGAATCTGGCTGCATTGGTACCAGAACCATCCTAGAATAATCAGGCACATAGGCGGATAAATAATAATAGATCCCCCTAAACCCTGGATGAATAAATAATAGGATTGTGATTAATTGGGATATGGCTCAAAGTGCAGAACTGTGCCAGGCAGGGAATTCAGGGTATTCCTGGCCTGGCTTAAGCCTGGCCAAGCTATGGCCATTAAGGGAACAATGATGGGCCACTGAGGAGAGGAACGTTTTAGCCTGCTGGCATGATTTTGCAGCAATAAATATGATCTGTTCATAAATGAGGAACACTTTCTTATGCATGCTTTTTTTTCTAATATACAAAAGTATATCATTTCCCCTTCCAGAAATCCTGAATTGCTAATTCAAGGGACACTGAAGTCCTTGCAGAGATTACAGAACGGCTTCCCAGATTAGTTAGCTGACAGTGAGACAGTTGGCAGAGTGGCATTGGGCTCGCTAAGTTGCCAACTACTACAGGACTTACTGGTACTTTCTTGAGCCTTTTCAGCACTGCAATACCATTTTTAATTTGTTTTTAAAAAAGATTGTTTTTTAAGTCATGGCAGTGTGTGAGCAAATACTCCCCATCTGCCAAGCTTGCAGGGGCAGGACTAAGGGCTGGAATGAAGCCCCCCATATCCCCAAATCTCCCTTCTTCCTTTTCATTATCAGTTATTTCCACCTAAGAAATGGGAAGAAAACAGCTGCACATGTTAAGCACAGGGTTTGTTGGGGTTGAGATTAATGAGCTGACTAGGGTATGATTTGTCAGCAATAAATATGATCTGTTCTTATCTGTAAGCGAAGTCACATTTGACACAATACAGAAGCAGTCCAAGGCAATTTCCTAGGAAGTGTTATGTTCAGTCTCACCTGCAATCGTGTGTGCTGAACACACAGAAACACATGGATAATGTGAAATTACTGGGAGTTACAGTCTCCAAATAACACTCAACACAAGCAAGCAGATTAATGGAATAGTAGACATGATTCCCGCAACTTCTGGAATTCCCCAGGCAAACAAAATTTAGGATACTTTGCCAGAGCAGATTATCACAGATGAAGTGGAAGATTAGTATTTTAACTGCATCTTAAAAGATATTGTCACATTGCAATAGCGGAACCTTTTTTTTTTTTAGAATAATCTTTATTAATTTAAATTACACACATACACAAAGAATTTACAATCTCATACTACAAAAAGAAAATTAAAGAAAAAACAATTAAGAAAAAGAAAAAGAAAAAAGTACAAAAAAGAAAAAGCAGATTTATGTACATAAAAAACGTAATCTTTCTAATTAACACTTAAATAAACACTTAGATAAAAAATACTTCTGGCAAAATGAGTCTTCCAATCCTTCTCATTATACTGTTTATACTGTCATTATTTCCCCCCGCATTTTATATTCTTTAATATCATTCCCGTCTGCTCCAAAAACAGTATTTGTTGTGTGTGTTTATTTACAAGTATCACTCAAGTTCTGCTAATATGGTATGATTACTACAATATGATCTTACATATTCCTTAAATATTCTCCATTCTCCAAATATTTTCTGGTTCAATACTCCTCTAATTCTTCCCGTCAGTTTTGCTTATATATAGAGAGAGAGGGGGGGGGTTGGACTGGATGGCCCTTGTGGTCTCTTCCAACTCTATGATTCTATGACGTGGTTTGCCAGCGCCAATCTGGCCATATTCCCTACAGGTGAGTTTGTTCAGGGAGTGCTTTTGCAGTGTTTAGAGGCAGGGGAGCACCATGGTTGCTTCGTGTTCCCCAACCTCCTCGGAGGGAAGCCAGAGAGACCTGAGAGGACCCACTGTGCCTGAAGTGAGCTCCCTTCTGGTGAAAAATGGCACCCAAAGTGGCAGCTCTGCTCAGGAAGGTCGAGCCACAGCTCTGGGTCATATTGCCTCAATGGCAGAAAGCCTTGTAACCCTCACTGCAGCGGGAAGCTTTCCCAAAAAAGGTAAAATAAACAATTAAAAAACAGTAACAAACCCTTCCTCAAACATTTTAAAAGGGCATCAAATGTCAATCAGCCAAAGGCCTGGTTCAAGTGTGTTTTTCCCTGGAGCCTAAAGCTATATAATGAAGGGGTTTTCTGCCCTGTGTGTGAATTCTTTGATGGAAACCAAGAGAGGAGGTCATCCTGAAGCTTTATCCACATCCAAGAAATTAAATGGCTTCTCCCGTATGAATTCTTTGATGGTAAGTGAGATGGTGACTCTTACGGAAACTCTTTCCACATTCCACACACTGATAGGGTTTCTCTCCTGTATGAATTCTCTGATGGGAAGTGAGATTTGAGCCATGACTGAAGCTCTTTCCACATTCCACACACCGATAGGGTTTATCCCCTCTGTGAATTCTCTGATGCCTCATGAGATTGGAGCTCATACTGAAGCTCTTTCCACATTCAACGCACGGATAGGGTTTCTCCCCTGTATGAATTCTTTGATGGGAAGTGAGATCGGAACTCTGACTGAAGCTTTTTCCACATTCCTTGCACTGATAGGGTTTCTCTCCTGTATGAATTCTTTGATGGCAAGTGAGAGAGGAGCTGTTCCTTAAGCTCTTTCCACATTCCACACACTGATAGGGTTTCTCCCCTGTATGAATTCTGATGAGAAGAGAGAATCTTCTTGTCACTGAAGTTCTTTCCACATTCCAGGCACTGATAGGGTTTCTCCCCTGTATGAATTCTTTGATGGGAAGTGAGAGAGAGCTCTGACTGAAGCTCTTTCCACATTCCAAGCACTGATAGGGTTTCTCCCCTGTATGAATTCTTTGATGGGAAGTGAGCCTGTCCTTCTTCCTGAAGCTCTTTCCACATTCCACACACTGATAGGGTTTCTCCCCTGTATGAATTCTTTGATGGGAAGTGAGATCAGAGCTCCTACTGAAGCTCTTTCCACATTCCATGCACTGATGGGGTTTCTCCCCTGTATGAATTCTTTGATGGGAAGTGAGAATGTCCCTCCGACTGAAGCTCTTTCCACATTCCACACACTGATAGGGTTTTTCCACTGTATGAATTAGTTGATGGGAAGTGAGATTGGAGCTCGTACTGAAGCTCTTTCCACATTTCACACACTGATAGGGTCTCTCCAAATGTTTACGTGGCTTCTCCTCTCTGGGGATTTTCTCGTGGTCACACTTGTTCTTGATTTCCATTTTTTCAGAATCTGCAATGGAGACAAAAAGGGATTAGAGCCCCAGGAACAAATGGAGCCCCCAATTATGGAAGAATGCCAATTAAATGCGTTTTTAAATTGGGCCTCAAGGGTGGGATGTGCCTGGGAGGAGAGGAGGAGGGGGAGCCCCAACTACAGTGGTTCTGGTAGGGGGAGGTATGGCGAGGGAGGAGGGACAGGCAGCATAAGGGGCACATGGCCCAGGCAGTTAGTGACTCTGCCGTGTGCCAGCCCCTCCTCCAACCTCGGGAATTGGGGTTGTCCTATCTCACAGCTCTCGTGTCTGCAACTGCTGCTGCTGAACACCAGGTCGGCACAGAATATAATCACCCTCATCCACGATTCAATTGTGGATGAGGAGGCTGATCCGGCTTCCATCACTGAGACCTGGGCGGGTGAACATGGTGGAGTTGGTCTTACCCAGTTGTGCCCACCTGGTTACTCAGTACAACATCAGGCCAGACTCGAGGGTTGGGGGGGGAGTTGCTGTGATCTGTAGAGATTCTCTATCTCCAGGCTCCTGTCCAGTGGGGGGGGGGATCTAGAGTGTGTGTTCCTGGCATTGTGCAATTGGGACAGATTAGGGATTTTTCTGGTTTACCGCCTGCATCGCTGCCCAACAGTCTCCCTGCCTGAGCTGACAGAGCTAGTCCCGGAGGCGGTGTTGAGGACTCCCAGACTGCTGGTTCTGGGCGACTTCAACACCCATGCTAAGACAGAGAGACTTGTTTCTTCTCTACATCTGCAGATGAGGCAGTAGAAGTGTTGGACCAGTGTTTTGCCTTGGTAATGGACTGGATGAGAGCCAATAAACTGAAGCTCAATCCAGATAAGACTGTGGCAACTGTTAGTGTGTGCTTCCTTAGACGAGATGGGTGGGAGGTCGCCTGCTCTGGATGGGGTTATGTTGCCCCTGAAGGAGCTGGTTCATAGCTTGGGGGTCCTCCTGGATGCTTTGCTGTTGCTTGAGGCTCAGCTGGCCTCGGTGGTCCAGAGTGCCTTCCATCACCTTCGGCTGGTGGCCCAGCTACACCCCTATCTGGACAGAGATAGCCTAACTACTGTTGCCTATGCTTTGGTAACCTCAAGGTTAGATTACTGTGACATGTTATACATAGGGCTGCCTCTGAAGACAGAGCAGAAACTTCAGCTGGTGCAAAATTCAGTGGCCAGGTTGCTCACCGGAGCAAGAACGTTCCTTTTTTAACCAGGCCTTTTGCCTGACTTGATCTATATCCTAAGCTGGCTGTTTTTGGGTTTTTTTTTTAATCGTTGTTGTTTTTGTTCTGATTTTATGTATTTGATAATTTTTGTGAACTACCCTGAGACCTTTGGGCATAGGGTGGTATAGAAATGAGATAAATAAATAAATTTGTAGTAGAGGAAGAACTGAAGAGGCTGCCGGGTCGGCCGGGGGCTAGGATGACCCCCCCAGGCATACGACAGGAATGATTCCAGTCTGTCTCTCCCATCAGTGTGCAGTGTGCAGCTCTGGGGAGCTGCGAATCATCTTCCCCGACGATTTATAATGACTCATGTCTTGGAGACACTGAGCACATATTCAGAGTCCAGCAGAGATAAACGCAGACAGAGCTAGGATGGGGTTGTGAGCACTACAGCTACTTTATTAAGCATAAGGCAGAACGAAAGAAAGCAAAGCTCCTCTCTCTCAACTTCCTCGGGGAGAAGTCAGAAGTGGAACCAAAAACGAACGGAAACAGAGTACTGTAAACATCCGCTCCCATGATTCCAACAATTGGTGCTGGGATGCATAACACAGATATGTGATGGACCAATCCTACACAGTATCTGCACAGTGAGAGGAATAGAAATCCCACAGAGACTTGGGTGTATGGTTATTACCTTTGTTGTTTGTCATTATTATTATTTATTATCAGATACTGATGGATTGTTGAATGTTGCTTTGTTTGATATCAGTTGTTCATTTTAAAGTTATTGTAGCTTTCATAGTGGATCAGATTATTAATGTTTCCATGTTTCCATACAGTCATACCTCTGGTTGCGTTTGCTGCACATTGCATTCGCTATGGGTTACGAACGCACTGAACCCGGAAGTACCGGAACAGGTTACTTCCGGGTTTTGGCGCGCGCATGCAGAAGCACCAAATTGCACTGCACACATGCACAGATTCGGCGCTTCAGGTTGCACTCTTTTCATGTTGCGAATGGGCCTCCAGAATGGATCCCATTTGCAACCAGACGTACCACTGTATTTGTTGGAAGCCACGCAGAGTGGCTGGGGCAACCCAGCTAGATGGGCAGGGTATAAATTATTATTATTATTATTATTATTATTATTATTATTATTATCATCATTATCATCATCATTCATCATCACTACTACCTACTACCTGAGATTCAATAAGCCTGGCTCTTCTCTGGGATGGATTTTGTTTGGCCCAGTCATGGCATCCCTCCATCTCCAATGTCAGTTGAAACAAAAACAGAAAAACTGACAGAAGCTACTTATCTTTCCTAACAACTCTGAAGCTGATATTTAAGATGGCCAGGGCAGTTCAGACCAGCCCAATCGTGGTATAAAAAGGCAGAACTGGAGGAAGACTTTCCACAGAAAAAAACTGTTAGGTTCCCAGGTGTTGTAGGGGGGCGCTGTCGAGCTCTGAGAAAATATATGAGGTTTGTCACATAAAGGCATTTTTTAATATTCCAGGCAGATAGGACGATCCCACAGGGAGCCTTACCAAGAGAGGCCACGATCCCACGATTCTCCTCCATGACGTCCTTATGCAGAGCTCTCTGGTCAGGATCCAGCAACGCCCACTCCTCGTCCGTGAAACGAACAGCGACATCTTCAAAGCACACTGGACCCTGAAAGAAAAAGGGAAATGTCCTCCTCTGAGACAGCCAGAGATATGATCTGCTACACAATGCTCTGTTCTTTCCTTCCTGTAAAATTGCGGTGTTGTTTAATGGATTCTTTGATGCACATTTTAATTATGGAAGCTTCTTTTAACAAAGGAATTCTTTTATTAGGCATTTATTTTATTGCCCAATCTACTCTCCCCGTGCGCTGCTCTGGGGAGGGAACTTCAAGGGGAGGAGTGGGGGACACTGATGGGGTGAATCCTGACCACTGTTGGTTATGGTTTCTCCAAAGCTTAGAAGCCTATTTAGCAGTCTAATCACGCAAGTGTCTCTGCATCTCTGGGTTTGGGGCATGTGGGACACATTGGAGCAGAGAGATCGGGCCGGGAGCAGGCGGCAGTTGGTTGTGGAACGCTGGGGAGGCTGAAGGGCGGCCGAGAAGGGAGGACAACTCTCGCCGCTGGCGGCCTCGGGAGATGATCCGCCGCCTCACCCCCCTGCTTCCCCACCCACCGCCCCACACTCCGAAAGGGGCTGGGAGCCCCACACTCCGGAAGGAAACCTGGTTCCAGGGAAAAAACTTCAAGGGGAGGAACCTACCATCAGTGCTCCTAGCCCTTAACTCCATTCCCTCAGGGGCACTAGCCCGCCAGGCAGCCCAGACCGGAATGGGTTCTGTGAATCGTGGGTGTCTGGCCGTGTTACTGTGTGGTTATGAGGGGAGGAGGAGGAGGCAGCAAGGTTTGCTCCAAACGCCGTCATTTCTTAGAAGCCGTGTAGGGAGCGCATGGTTTGCCCTGCTTTTAGCAGAAAGTTCTAGCGCCCATGGTCCAATGTAGAAATAAAGCAGTAACTACAGATGAATCCTACTGGCGACATTCAGAAGGCTGTGTCACAGAGTTAGATGGGCAGGAAATCCCACAGTGCACAGCTGGAGTTAACCCTTTCTTAGCAAGAACACGATATTCACAGACTTGGCTGAGTTTCAGGCTGAATGAGAACAGCAGCTCATTCCTGGAGGGTCTTTCAGTTTGCATTTCTTAGTGCAGAATGTATGGAACTGATATTACTCTTTTCTATTCTAATTAGTTCAAGAGGGTTCTGGAAGCTTCTTTGAATGAAAGAAACAAGCAGAAGGTTCCTGGTGTTTGGGTTATTCCTTCAGAGAAGCTGAGTAGAGCTGGGTTAAAGTGGTTCTGTTATCTCTTCTGTCAAGGTCATGCTGACTATAAGAAGAGGCCAGAAGGAGCCTGGGTTTCAATTTCTCTTTCTATCTCTCTTCCTTCTGTGTTCTATATACGTAGTATGCTTAGTGTTAAGGTTTAGACTTATTATAAGTTATGGTAAGTTTAAGTTAAGTCTGCTGCAACTGGATTTCTTATGGAAAGCCAATCCTGAACGTTTTGGATTTGTTACAGGTAGGTAGCCGTGTTGGTCTGCCATAGTCAAAACAAAATAAAAAATTCCTTCTAGTAGCACCTTAGAGACCAACTAAGTCTGTTTGCACACTTCTTCAGATATGCTCATTTGCCTTCAGTAGCTGTAAAGCTCTGCTGGATGAAATACAATTGCCCCTGGTCTGTTTTTGGGGAATCCTTCAATGTGTTAAGTTTTTACTCTGCTAACTATACATTTGAGTTCTGCTCTGGACAATATTGAGTAGAATTCCATGACAGGGTCTTCCTCCACCAAATCAGTTGCTCAGAGTGAAGGCCCCTGGCTCCCTCCTCTCTGGGGTCTCTTGCAAGCGATCCAACAGTGCGCCAGTGTGCAGCCTGCCTTTGCTCCTCCATTGTCAGACGTCTCCTGGCTCTGAGAGACAAGCAGGGAGGGTGGCTTCTGGCAGGAGGAGAGGGAGACACCGGTGGCTCCTTCTTATCCTGACTCACCTCTGCCTCTCGACCTCCCTCCTCCCACTCGCCTCCTTCCTCTTCTGCCTCTGATTCTGGACTGCATTCTGCCACAGAGTCTCCCAGCTCACTAAGCCCTGTTACCCCTTCATTCTGACACCTCCTCTTCCCAGGCTTCTCCCTCTTCTCCCTCTTATTGCTCATCCTTCTTCCACCTCCACTCCTTGGCCTCTAAGACGTCTTCCCTTCCGGACTTCCTGTTTGGTGCCGGTTGATGGCGGACGGGAGCTGAACAGCTCCGGCTCTCCGAGGGGTTTTAGGGGTTTCCTTGCCTGCGCCAAGGGCCCCTTAAAGCCACGGGAAGAGCGTCCCGTGGACCGTGGTCTCGTGGGTCCCAGACGTGCCGTCTCTGCTCTTGATTGACCCTCGTAAGGGGGGAAATCAAGCGAGCGGAGCTCCGACACGGGACTGAAGAGACGGATGCCCCCCCCGGAGATCAAAGCAGCGATTTCGCCAGACTCGAGCACCAAGCATTTCCTGTCAATCTAAAGAAAAAAAGAAAAAATCCTGGCTGCAGTAAGTACGGAATTAATTGGATTACAATTTAACAATTGGCAACCGGGAGGGATGTCAAAAGGAAGCCCGTCCCTTCCCTTTGTTGTGCAGAGAAGATAACTAAGTCTTAAGAAACTGCAGCTGCATTGCTAATTACAATGTTGCTTTGAAGTACTGTGATAGTTGAGACGGATTAAGTCCCTGTGAGGGGATTGAAGACTATGGAAATATCTCTTTTGTGATTTCTGGGTCTTTCTTGGCACTCTGCCTCAGGGGAAAATGGCGCTGAGAAACTAACAGTCGAGGATGGAAAATTACTGACACTTGATACCCTTTATCTCCTTCGACCATGCTCGCTTTCGTTTTTAAACTGGCTTTAGATCCGGGCACCACCCAGGAACAAAAGACAATTCTTTTAAATCTTGAATTGATGAATCAGAAAATGGCTTGGATAAGATTGAACCTCAAAGAAATGTTTTATGGATCAAGAGAAAACAGTCAGCTTTGGGAGGACTTTGATAAACTGGAAGTAAACTTCGCCAGGGAACTGCAGGGAATAATGGAGATTTGCAACAAAGAGACTGTGCAACCCCAAGGAGACGGAAAGCCCGGGTGGAGTGAGAGACACAGGGCTGATACTTTGGCTGAAAGAAAGGTGAGAAGATTTTTAAAGGCACAAGCGGAAGATAATGTGGACTATGAAGTGGAATTGCTGGAAGATGAGAGTTGGTGTTCCCCGAAGCTCCCAGGGGGGAAGTTTATGAACTATGAGCTGGCACTAAATAAAAATGATGGAGGGAGATGCAAAGACGACTGGTGGGTGAGCCTGGGAGGGTTCAGGAAAATGGTTAGAAGGGGGATAGGGTGAAAATGTTAGAAGTATAATCAGGATGGATTTATGGTACCCTGAAGACAGCGTGTTAAGACTTTATGATTTTGAACTAGTGGAGAGATATGTGTTTGTTTATCAGCAGCAGTTTAAACAAGGAAAACTTAAGATTTGATTTAAGAATTATTATGTTATATTATAAGATGTTAAGTTTTAATGATTTTGAACTATAGAAATGATATCTGAAGGATTTTCAAGATAAAGAAATTTATTGGAATATTTAAACAATAGTGGAGGTGGATAATGGATTTTAAAGTTAAAAATGGATGTTATCAAAGTATATTAGTAATGAAGGCAAAGGAGAGAAAACGGGGGAAGTCTTTTATAGAAGATCTGGAATAAGAATTCCTTTTATTTGTAAAAAGTAAAGGGAGGTAGATGTTTTGATATAGATGTTGTATGTTTAGGTTTGTTAAAAAAAATTGTATGTTGCATTTGTGTATCTGTGTATTGTTTTTCTGTTTGTTTATATGGAAAATCAATAAAATCTTATTAAAAAAAAAAAAAACATAAGACATCTTCCCTTCCTGGTTCCCCGGCTGCTTCCTCCCACCATTCCTCTGTGCCCAACCAGTCCATGACATTGCTCCATCCCTCGGCCTCTGTCCCCACAAGGCAGCTTCCCCTGACCTGATCTGGTTCCACAGCCGCTGCTTCCCTTCTGCCCCCATGAAAAGACGGATCAGGAGGTCTTGCTGGCATCATTCTGTCACCTGCAAGAGAGAAAAGGTAAGCAGGATGCCAGGAGTGCCTGCTTCTCTCACAGGTGAAACAGGGCATCTCTAACTACAGATGGGCCTTTGAGAAAGACTTACCTGCTGAGAGCATTTGGACGTTTGTGCCCATTTCATATGTTAGTTGTGCAGAAATACATCTCCCCTCCTCTGGACCCTTGTTCCCAACTGTCCCCCCCAAAACAAGAAGAAAACCCCCCACAGATTAGTTGGAAAACCAACAGAATGAGACCAAACGGAGAAAAACCACCTTCCTCCTTACCCAGTGGCCTCTCTCTGGTGTCCAACGGAGGCCTCTCTGCCTCACAGGAATCCAGGTCCATTTCTGCAAAATGATCCTTTCCCTGAAAAAGAAACAAGGATTCAAAACAGAGAAGAATGGCGAGAAATATTAGAAAGTGAATGACAAAGACAAAAAGTTTAAGGGTGTTAGATCTCATTCCATGGGTGCTTTCCCAGAAAAAGGATGGACCATCAGCAGACCATTATGGGATGTTCTCTGTCCTGTTTGGAGCCCCTTGGGAGTATCCAGAGGAAAGTCTCTCTCACCTGCTTTCTCTCCTCTGCCTGACTCAGGAGGAAACCTTCGGCCAGGGCCACCGCCTGGGAACTGGTCTCCGCTCCGCATTCCCTCACCCAGCTCTCCATCTCCGGGGGAAGGACAGCCAGGAACTGCTCCAAGATCACCAGGTCCAGCATCTCAGCTTTCGTGTGCCTTTCTGGCTTCAGCCACTGACAGTCAAGGTGGTGGAGTTGGCTGCAAACTTCTCGGGGTCCTTTGGCCTCCTGGCAGCAGAACTGCCTCAACTGCTGGCTCTGCACCTCTGAGCGGAGGGTGTCCTCCTCACCCAGGATCTTCTGCACAGAGTTTTCCCAGAATCCCCCACTGCTCCCAGTTTGGATGGCATGGCCTCTTCCTGCTTCAGGGCCAGCTGAGTCTCGCTCATCCATCTGTCTCTCAGGAAGCCTCTGAGAGATCGGAAGGAACCCTTTGGTCTTCTGCCAAGTTCTCTCCGTCTTAATAATAAGCTCTAGCAAATCCTACAAAGCAAAAACATTGTTCTGTTACAGAATTTGTAGGTCAGGAGAAGAAAATGGTTCTCTGAACAAGCATGGATGATTCTTGCTAGGAACCAGGGCTAGACTGGACCACAGCCTAAACCATGAAAGATATTCTTAACAAAAGAGGAGGAGGAAGAGGAGGAGAAGAATAAAGTCTCTAGCCCTCTAGCAATGCAAAAAGTGGAGGCAACTGAAGGGATTTCTGGGAGGTGAATCAGCTTGGTTTCTTGTGCCTTCCAGTCAATGCCCCTTCATGGATCACTGCCTTGTCGTGGCGAAGGGGCTTGAATTACTCAGGGAAGC
>OFHU01002157.1:792500-956900 GCA_900245905.1 Lacerta viridis | reverse complement strand
TAGAACACCTGGAGAGGGAAGGCTGGTGTAGATTAAAACAAGCACTTTTTTCAAAACCGAAATTTAAAAACAATGGCAGGCACCTCTTTAGAGGAGACTCTCCCCCCCCCTATGTTTTGTGTGCACATCAGTCCCTCTCACAGACTCCTCAGAGGCAGCGCTCACCTGCTGCAGGTGCTCGCCTCACCTGAGGCGCTGGCTTCTTCCTTCAGAGCCGTCTTTAGACAGGTGTGCACTTTGTGCAGGTGGAGCCGATTGGCTGAGGCTCCTGCTCTTCACTGACACACTGAGCTTGATGGACCAAGGGTCTGGCTCAGTATAAGGCAGCTTCCTATGTCCGTATTTAAATCAGCCCTTAATTCAGAATGGTGAGGACTAGAATCCTGCCAAATCTTTAGGGCTAGGGCACTTTATTTGCATGCAGAAAGCTCTGAATTCAGTCTGCAGCAGCAGCATCTCCAGGTAGGGTTGAGGAGGGACTCTGCCTGGAACCCTTGACATGACTATGGTGTATGTCCCTAAACCGTAGTCCTCCACCGAGAGCTCCAGGCACACAGCAGTCTCTGGATCGGCCCAGCATTCAAAACTCCTGTTCTAGGCGCATTTTGCGACAGGGAATTAGCGCAAGTAGTTTCTGAGCTCTGAGGTGCAGTACTGCGCCTAAGATTTCAGTTTAAAACTGCAGACTGGAGAGAAAGGAGGGCTTTTTACTGCCTCCCCACTTCCAGCCAGTTTCTGAAGACAGGAGGAGAAACCCTCTTAAGAATACTAGGGGAGGGGGCATTGGAAGGACTAGACCATGTCAAAAATGAACATAATAGTTTAGCTGCACTTCATTCATTTTCAGCTTTGCATTCTTGTTATTTAAAAAAAGTGCGCCTAGACATTCTGTTGCTGCGCCCGTAACTTTGGTTTAAGGTGCCCTTTAGCCGCTAGCTTTCCTCTCTCGGTCTCTAACCCTGGATTGGCCCGTTGTCCTTGACCTTCTTTCTCTCTTCCCCCCTGCCCAGGTCCAGCAGCCACACGGCCATCGACTGGGGCAAGATGGCGGAGCAGTGGCTGCAGGAGAAGGAGGCCGAGCGGAGGAAGCAGAAGCAGCGGCTGACCCCCCGCCCATCGCCCAGCCCCATGATCGAGAGCACGCCCATGTCGGTCGCCGGAGACGCCACCCCGCTGCTAGATGAGATGGACCGGTAGTCCCGCTCCCCTCGCTGCCGCCGGAGACCCCCTCCCTCCTGCCTGCCGGCTGGCCACCTCCCTCGGGGTCTTTGTTTCCTTTGCACTGGACACTCGAGGCATGTGCCAGGGACGCTGGGCAGCGCCCTCCTTGTGGGTTGGAGAGGAGAGGCCCCTGTGTGTATACTGGCAGCGGAGGCAGCCTTTCTGCTGGGCGGGGCGCCAGTCCTGACCCGGCCCTCCCGCTGCTCTTCTGCGTTTTGCTCTCGCAGCCAGCGTCAGCCGCTCCTCCCGCCAGCAATGTTCTCTTTTTCCGAAACTGCCCCTGGAGTGCTGGCCAGATCCGGCTGCGTGGAGGAATAAAACCTTCGGGAGTGGGGGGGGCAGGGGGTTCCAGGAGAGGGGCTCTGCCAGTGACTGGGCCAGGGTTTGCTCTCTCAGTCTCTCTCTCTCTCTCTCTCTCTCTGTCTGTCTTTCTCTCCCTCCTTCTTTGCTTGTTGCCTGTATTTGTACGTATGAAAAGGGCTTTGCTTTTGCCCACCACCCCCCCGGCATGCCAGGGCGAAAGGGGGGGGCTCCGTGGCTTGAAGAGAATCCAGCCTCCCTTGCCCATCAGCTGGCTTTTCCTTGGCACACCCTCTCCGGGACAATATTTATTCAGTTGTGTTACTTTTTTAAAAAATGAGACTGCAGAGTTGAACGTGGGGCGACCGCGCCTTTTGTTTGGGAGCTGTGAAGTGCCGGGAGAGTGGGAGTTTTTCTGGCGGTTTTGCGGCGGCCTGAATGCCAAGTAGTGCTCCCCCCCCCTTTTTCCACCCCACTGCCCTTCCTCCGCTCACTCCAAGCAGGGAATAAATAGGAGAGGACTCCTCAAACTGCACCAAACGGAAAGTCAACCAAAAACCCAGTGCAGTGGGGAGTGGGGAGGTTGTGTGCGAGGGGCAGGAGGGAATCGGGGGGGTAGGAGGAACTGGCTTGGGGGGATTCTGGAGATGCAGGGATTTAAGTGCCTTCCTTTTCTGCCCAGTCTTCAATCTGCTGTGGGTGGGGGGCTGGGGACAGCTCACAAAGCCCCCGCAACTGTGCCAGCCCTGTGGAGGTGGACAAGGGCTCTGCCTCAATTCCTTAGTGGCGGATCAGGGCCAGGCCATGCCTGCCACCTCTCTCCTTCCTCCCCAACCCTTTCCCGTCCCCATGAACCTTGGGCCTGGTCTCTGGAGCTGTTCTGTGCAGGGGGGTGGGGTGGGGCACGCTTGCCTTGTGCTCTGGAGCCCCCACCACGTGGAGTCTCTTTGTGGCTTGTCCTCTTGACAATGAAATCCTCGCTCTTTGGGGAGACTGTGTGGCTGCTCCTGGGAAGCCAGGAGGAGTCTTTGCCTCTCTAAGCACCATCTCTGCCAGATGCTGTTTGCTTTCCCTTTTGCTCTCATATTCTGGCTGGCCTCCCCCCACCCACCCCGGTTTTCTCGCTGTGATTTGCACAGCACTGGATGTTTTTTTATTATTATTAAAAATGTATAAGATTTTCCAATTATAAGCACAAATCATTACATGGTTAAACTTTTCATACTCCCCTCTCTCCCACCGAGGGGAGCAAAATATCCAACCCCCCTCTCACAGGAGTACATAAAATCATTGCTTAAGCCCAGCCCCTTTTCTGGGCCAGGTATTCATCCAACAAATCCATCTTTTAAACTGACTTCCCCAGATCCCCCCTTGACTTCGAAGTAACATAATTTCCAGTTTTCCTCTCATCTTCCAAATCTAATTTAAACCACATTTCTTTCCTCCTTAACACTTTTATAAACATTTATATTCCGCAATTAATTACTAACATTTTCTTTTCTACCTAGCTTCATTGTACTTCTGCACTTTCCTGATTCCTGAACCAATTTTATCCCCCTTCCCTCCTTTCGGCCTCAAAAACTTGGCTGATTTTTCTTTTTAACATTTTCCATTGTCACAGTGTCCATATCCATTTGTCAAAACCATATATAACTAAAATACCATATATAAGTCCAATCTTTTTATCCTACCCCAACCCTTTCAAAAAACCCAACCCAGAAGTCAGAAATTGCGGTTCTTGTTCCTGTTTATCTTCATGCCAGCCTTGTAACATTCTCACAGCACTGGATGTTGTCACAATTCCCCCCGCCCAGCATTCCTAGAATTGCTCCTTTCCATTTTGTTTCTTAAAAGAAACTTTCTCAAAGTCTGCTGTCCCACCTCTGCTAGCTGTCTCTCTGGACGGGGCTGCTCTGGCATCCCTGCCCACCTGGTCTGCCTTGGAGCTGCCTGATTCTACTCCATCCCTGCGTTTTGGGTGTGAGCCTGGAGCAGCTGCCTGTGGAGTCTCTGCGGGATCCCTGTTGCCTCATTCGAGGCGGGAAAGGGCACTCCATCCTTTCAGAAACAGGGCAGGCATCTCTCAGGACGCCACCCCAGTCTTAACTCCTCTAGTCTAAACATGAGCCTGCTTGAGCACCAGAGTGGTGAAGCTGCTGTTGCAGGGTGCTCTCTCATAGAATTGTCAACTTGGAAGGGAGACCCTCTGCAGTGCAAGGATCACAGCCAAAGGTCAGCAGCCCTGGTGTTGCCGGAGTCCAATCAGCCCCAGCCAGCAAGGAATGATGGGAGGCCTCTGCATGACCCCATGCTTTAAACGTCCACCCAGGGATCTGGAATCTATTTCTCTGGGAGCTTGTCCTGTGATCGGGGGTTTATTTGCGAGGGTCCTTCCTGTGGAGAAGGGGCAGTGCCCCAGAGGAAGATTTTGGGGGTGGCAGAGCCCATCCTATCTTGCCCCGCACTTCAGCTCAAAAGACTTGAGATGCGGTGCAATAGCCATCTTCCAAGTATCTAAAGCACTGTTGTGGAAGATGGAGCCTGCTTGCTTTTGTGATTATTAAATTTGTTGGTCGCTATCTTGCCCACAATGGTACATTAAAACGGGGGGGGGGGGAGTAACTTAAAAACCCACAAGCTCTTACTCAAGAGTAGCTACAATCATATATAGCAATGTATGCCACTACCTCCCCAGCAACTTCATAGCAAGCAGGTAGAATGGCACTACATGAAGAACAGAGCTGGACAATCCACCACAAGTCGACGGCTCCGCGTCTCTCCCCACCTATAAAGGGAAGAGCACCAGGCAAGTGCCTTTGAGGTATTTTAACGCATGGACTCCGGAGCAGACCCCAGGCCGGGTACCTGAGACCACTGGTTTGTAGAGGGCTTTTGTAGGTTTCAAAAACCTCCAACACCAGCAACTACGTGAAATCAGGCCGGGCCGGAGCCCGGACATTTTATAAGTGAGCAGCCGCGTAGTACAAGTCAGCCAGGTCAACAGCTGACGCAGTGGTGATATGCAGATGTTGAATTAGGGGGTTTGTTCCAACGAGCCTGTTGTTCATATTAACAATTTAATTCCTTGCCTTTCACCAGAGATGCCCGGGCGAGGCAGGGTAAGCAGTTAACCGCGCTCTATACAAAAACAAACCCGTTCAACATCAACTACTCCACTCAAGAAAATGAAGGACAAGAGTCACCAAAGACACGAGAAATAGAAGGAAATCACACACACCAGTCTCAGGCGTGCGCGATCTCAAACTCTCCCAAAATGCCCAATACCTAAACGGCGGTAAGTCACCGAAACATGCACCTCCTTGCTGCGGGCAGATATGTGAGATTATGCTTAAAGACCATGGACCCCAAACAATCATACCACCGTATCAACAGGGCACCAGGTGCACCCAACTGCTGAGAACCACTGTCTCGGAGCCTAAGCGCGGTGCCTCTGCCTTTTCTTCACTCTAGCGTGATATTGCTCAAGCGGACAACATTCCCTGATATTCAGGAGTGGTTCTGCGGAAAAGTATTGGTATCGCTTGCCCAGCTCTGCCGAATCCTAGTGTAAGACCCCGCCTTTGCACAGCAAATAATCACAAGATGTAGCGAGTGTCTTCCGCCACAGGAGAGCTACAAGAAAATGTAGTCGAGGCAGGCAGGTCGGTCTGGGGCGGGGCCGTATTAAGACGACCCCCACAGCACTTTATTTTCAAGTTCTTTGAGAGAATCATATGAGGTTTAGTCGACTCAATATATCTCCATACCCACTTCTGCAGATTGTGCATCTTCGCACCCGGGGGGCGAGATAAGACGCGACCCTGTGCTCTTGTTAAACCTAGCCCCGGGGACTGGTTTTAGGAGGATGACCAGGAATCTTTTCCTGGGATTACACTACATAAGAATGAAGCCGTTATTGAACATGTATCCTCCAGGATGGATGCTACCTGAGTTAATAATAGAGTAAAATTTATTTTAATATATATTTTCCGAGCATATTATGGACATCTTGATCGTTTTTGCGTGTATGTCGGATGTCCCTTTGTGACGAGTTGCTTTTTATATTGGAGCGGGAGATGAATGATTCCACAAGATTCACACCGAGTCCATGGAAACAACTTCGCGTCCGCACTCGGCATCCGGGGTCTCACACCTATTCCCTGCGCCACAAGGTGTACTGCCATCTTCTATTATCCTTTTTTTCAATTTCTTTACTCTACTTCCTCTCTAATGATATTTCTTTCACAACCCTAGTTAATTAACTTAATCTACTTTATAACCTGCATCCGATTACTACCACCTTCCTCGTGTCTTCCATCAGGGATATACACACGCCATATCCGTTCTGTGGCGTGCCTCACCAACCTGAGTATATGGCCTGGCGTTAGAAGTATTTCATAAAAAGCAATTCCACTTATATATTTTCCCTACAGGGAATCCTTTAATCTAGTGAGGTGGGTACTTCTTGGGAACTTCTAGTGTTTTAATTGCGAGAGTGAGGTGAGATCCTAGAACCATGCTGCAAAAGTCTCACAATCTAGCTGACACAATTCTGCTTTGCATTCGAGCAGCAAGGATTCCAGGCTCTACCCCTATAATAGGCTATAAACTGCAAGTTCCCCACGGTTATTTATTGTCTGTAACAGAAAGTCCTACTGCTTCCATTGTTATAACCCGCTGGAGGAGGTCTTCCCATTGCTGCCATTTTTGGTGCGGTGGACAATAGCTTGATGGTCCTCGATTCCATAGCGCTGTCTTGGTGCGATTCCAATGGCCATTCATTGAAAGGTGTGAAGTCTGGACTCAAGAATGGGAACTAATTCTTCAAGTATTTTATACCTCCCCAGTGCTGCCCTTGGTCCGGAGACTCTGTTCAAGCGATATCTGGAGATCTCACGCTATTTCTATGGGGTAAGGGCCATATACTTAAAGAGCAAAATCAGTAGTGGTAGCGCGGGCGTATCTCGGCGCCGTTGTTGAAGGACCACGAATTGCGAACCTACATATTTCCTCATGAGGCCCTTGCAGAATAAACAAGTCAGGAATTCAACCGTTGGTATTATTTCTTTGAGCGGTGCATGGACGGCAGGTGTAGATTCACACTCCACTCGGTGTGCGGCTCTTGGGTATTTATTTAGGAAATGAGAAATTCATCATAGTTGGCTCCATAATAATCTGTTCAGAGGGCGATCTGGCGTCTATATTAATTGCGAGCTCAGTAATTTTCAATGAGTGTGTTGATTCAACTATACAGGTCGTTAGGTATATTGGACGCGGCGCACCGCGAACAAAAAACAGTACATGAGAGGAAACTATGTCAGCCTCTCCCAAAGCTTAAACTGGACCTGAAAATTTCAGTTTAAGCATAATTAGATCCCTCTGATCTCTCTAGGGAATAAGGAGAAAACCAGAGAGGTTAACTTTTGGTGGAAGGACTTACGAGGGAACGTATGCCTTGTGGCAAATCCCAGAGACTCTTAATAACTTTATCGTGCTGCTTTTACTTTTTGTGCTTCCATAAGGGGTGAGAGGAAGAGAGGTAGAGCCTGTGATGGCCATACGCAAGAGAAACTAAATCTAAAGATGTATTAAAGTGTATGATACATTATCTCCTTGCACGTAAGAGTGGCGGATACGTGAGGCCTAAAGTGCACCTCCTGTAGGAGAGTTAGCTTATGAAACGCATACTATTTCCTCTCTCTTTGTGTTTGTCTGCGGATAAGTAGCAAATTGTAGGGCAATCTTCTATTTTCCTCTACACTTTGTGTCTTCAGCTAACAGCACCATCTACGATGGAGCCCTTTCTAATGGCCGAGGATGAAGCGGCTCACGAGAATATCGCCTTGAGAGACTTGTGTTGTCATACAAAGCATGAGAGAGGACATAGACCTTATTTTTTCCGCCCATAGTCGGTACCCAGCGAGGATAGACATGGCTCTAAATGCATTTAAAGAGGGGTTGGAGGATTCCAGGTTTGGCGCTACACACCGTGCTGAGGCAGCCAACTAACTCCCTGAGGCGATTTGCAAATATGCCCTCCTTCGTGTGGAACTTTTTTGAGTGTGCCCAGGGATTATGAACAGCGAGAGCAGAAACGCCAGGGGAAAGTTGGAGTCCCGGCCTTGGTACACAGGCAGCTGAGTGGTCAGGGCAGATCTCTTTAAAGCTCTCTAGTAAGCCCTTCGTTGTGCTGATGCCGTTTCCCTTGCTTCCAACTCTCTCTTATCTGCTGATTTCCAAGCTGGTGTCGCGGTGCTGACCACGCAATAACTTCTCTCGAACTCTGTTTAGGGGTAGCAATTGGTAGACAAACAGCCGCAACATTCAATTTGGGTGCTTGTGTGAGATGTCGTAGATCAACATACAAAAAAATGCACCAAACACATTGTTCTGGTCTTTTGCTCATTTAGATAAGAAGGTGAAAATAGCGTATGCGATTCAGGAAAGGCGCTTAGAGTGAGTATCTTTCTCAAGAAGCTGAGTCTTTAAATCCTATGTTTCCTGTGAGTCAGTAAAACGCATCCGAAATTCAAAATTTTACCTCATCGATATAACACCTGGAGCATTTTCGTATCACACTCTGGAAGGACCCATATGGTAACTACAATCGGTAGTTCCAATAGGACGGGCCCCATCTGCCATAATCACATTGTACGGGGTGTTACTTCATATGACTAAACAATCTGCCCACCAGTGCTTTGAGTGGAAATGGCCAGAACTGAAGCTTCTCTCTATGATTGTCTTATCACACTGAGAAGCACTGTCTGTTCTGGATATTTGGTTAGAAGAGCGAGAGCATTTCAAGCTTCTGTTCACTTACTCTATTTTCCAACGAACTCCAGCAGGGTTAGGGAGCCTTAGTCCAAAACACCTGGTTGGCGACAACTGGGATTGGGGCTTGAGCTCTGGGGCCTTCTGCCTGCAAAGCAGCTGCTCTGCCCCTGTATCCCCTTGGCAGAGCTATTGGGGTGTTGGGAAGGGGTCTTGTGTCCTGTGCTGCTTCTACCACCTAGCAGAAAAATTTCGCAAAACGCAAGCACATAGGCGCCAGTTTACACAACTTGGCAAGATTTCGTTCTCGGGTGCATGTATGGTATAGCCGTCCTGGGGTGGAACACTTAGTGCCCGCGGACTTTGGCAGACAAGCACCTTTTGACTGGGCAGGGTGGGTGCCAGGCACCCTCGGCTCCTCCAGCCCCCCCCCACTGATGTTTCCCTGCCCTCCCCTGGAGGGGTCGCGGGGGGGGGAGCAGCACACAAGTAAAGTTAGGGTCTTTGGGCTTGATCTGATTTTGCCTGTTTATTCGTGATCAATTTTGGTCGTGGGTCTGTGCCTTATTAACCCGGACGAGCAACACTGGCAGAACATAAGCCGGAGAGGCCCTACCCCACCCTCCAGAGATTCATGTTGTATCGGGGTAAATATTGGACCGTGCCGATCATCTCTACCTCATCAAAGTAGTATCAAGGACCTCACGCACCTGTCCGCCTTTTGGTCTACCTAACACTCTATTAAAATTTCTCTTTCGTGAGTAGTGCAGCCGTACCAGAACGACTAGTGCTGTTCAGCAGGCTAACCTGGGGTGGCCTTTAGTGTATCAATAGCCAAGTTTGCAGTGCTTCTCTGCGTAGACACCAGCACGTGGATCTCAGACCTCCAGACCCCAAAGTCAATCCTACTTAAACATCCTCTTTGTGTCCGCCCCCCCCCCCCACACACCCGAACCAGTCGCATCGCAGACAACCTTTAAAGTAGACGAGCATATCCTTTTCCCTCCAAATTCCCTCCAGTACCGCTAGAAGACACCTACCACGAATAGCACTATATCTTTTGAGTTACTGTTATTGCGCACACCATGGCCGCTCAGGTCTCTTTGCGATGCGAGGCTGAGCCGAGCATGGCGTTATGGAGGAATGGCATAACTTCATCGTCGCGGCGGTAATCGTATATGGTAAACACTGACAGGCAAGTAAATAATGATACGACAATAGCCACTATGTCTCGCTTAGCCATATCTTGGGATCTTCACACGTTCGACCAGAGCCTTTTTCTCCTTTCATTTCTCACCTATTATCTTTCCACATATATATCTCATAGAACCCCGTGCCGTCTTTCCTGTCGTGGGTCTTTTCCTGGCTTTGGTTATGTGATACAACAGAGCGCCTACAGTTCGGATCATCACTATTGAGAGAAGCTGAGTTTCAACTCTCTCTCTCTCTCTCTCTCTGTGTGTGTGTGTGTGTGTATAATGTCCTTCTGTTACTTGAATGGTAGCTTTGTTTTGTCTGTAAGGAAAATGGGGACAGATGCATAAACCGAGAGCTGCCACACCTCCATATTTTCTATGCCATTAGGGCAGATTCATGTTTGAGAGTGGCTAAGAGTTGAGAAGTAACCCTCAGCCATTAGCTAACAAAGTTGCCTTTGGGCTTAGTTAATACTGTCCTGCCTTGCAAGGTTGTTGTAAGGATCACCAAGGTAACGGGTGCAAAGCGCTTTCAACCCTTGAAAATGCGCTGTTGGAATAGCAAAGTATTATTTAGCATAGCAATTAACATACTCGGAACAGTACTAATACGTCAATCAGTACAGCCACCCTGGGATTCCTCTCTGTGTTGCGCCATCTACTCCGGCAAACTGCCACATGTTGAGTTTAAGTTCACTGTCCAATCTCGCAAAGCAATTGTGGGTAAGCACGAATAGTTCGCAATTGAGCTCATGAGAGTGCTAGTCTAGCATAGGACAATTCCTGATAGAAAAACACAGGGATATTAAATTCTTTTCGACAGGGAGTCTCGAGGTTCCGTAACAGCGACAATTATTTACTAGCGACTCAGTTTTCCTAGGAAAAAAATTCCAGGAGAATTTCACGAGGACAGGTGAATTACAATACGAGATACAGGATAATAGTTGACCTTACACTATGACTATAGTATTCTACAAGCAGATGGTTGCGGCGCAAATCAACCTTGTGTGTCACATCCATAGGCTGTATATACTAGAGTATCGGTTCAGACTGCTGTGATAAGACACACAGACATCTATTCTTTGTGTTTAACCATCTGCACACCAAAACTTTTCATGATTAAAGGCGAAGGAACCTCAGGGAGGCTGATGGGAGGTGAAGCCCAACAAATTTTCCCACCTCCTGCTTTAAAATGAAAGAGGTCAGGTTTCTAGTCCTTGTGTTACCGTTGCTCCAGAAGCCAGAAGATTAGCTGGGGAGCCGAGGTGTGTTTTAAGGCCTGGCAGTGCTTCTGGCACCCATAGCCACACACCTGTAACTGCCACCAGCAGAATAAATTACATGCATGGAAAGAAAATGTGCATTTCCCCCCATATTTGCATACAGCACGTGTTTGCAGAATTTGGATTATTCTGGAACAGGTTCCTTTTGTTTCATTTTAAGCGTGTACACATGTTTTACAATTCCAAAGTCTCTTAGGGTTTGACAGCTGAGCTTCCCCCATTCTTAGAATAGTACATTTTGACAGGTGTGGATGTGTTAAACCTTCAGAGAAGTATATCTCTGAAACTACCTCACCAGGCGGAGATCTATCACTGCAGAATATTCCATAAACCTTTTGATTACGAGTTTAGCAAAAGTGCTTTTGTAACTGTAAAGCATAGAAAAGATAAATCCCACTAAAACCAAACTGCAGCTTTTCAAGCAATGTTATAAAAATCACGTTAAAGAATTTAAAATGTGCAACCTCATTGAAAAGCACAATTCTACCATGCATAAAAGAGCACACAAAAATAATTAGGTTAGCAAGCGAAAGTGAGACTCCAGGAAAAAGAGAAAGACCGATTGCGTACACCAGCGCCGGCCTGTCTTGAAATAAAAAGGGATCTTAAGAAATAGTGAGAAGGATGTGCTTAGCCAACGCGGGAGACTCCCCCCAGGGGGAAGAGCGCAGCACATTAGATTATATGGAACAAATTTGGATGTTGTCCCCTGAAGAGTCAAGAAGCAGCACAAGGCTTGTGTGGCATAATGGCCTCACCGGGACTTTAGTTATTTGCGGTTCCTACTCTAAGGAAATCATCAGGCGTTCAAGAGCTTCCCACTTGGGTCTTTTCAAAAGAATACACCTTTCCAGTGCACACACTTACACATGACGCAGTTAGAGTGTCAGACTAGGATCTGGGAGACCAGGGTTCAAATCCCCCTGCACTCAGCCATGAAGCTCCCTGGTTGTGACCTTGGGCCAGTCACTGCCTCTCAGCCTAATCTACCTTGCAGGGTTTTAAGTGCAATAAGAAAATAGCATAAAAATCATCAACATCAACATCCCCTCTGCTCATTCCTTCCCTTCTTTCCCTCTGCATTCAAAGCAGATGGCAATATATTTCACAACTGGCAACCAATGAGCCCCTTTGGTTTCAGATAGTACATGGGTAAAGGTAAAGGTAAAGGGACCCCTGACCATTAGGTCCAGTCGTGTCCAACTCTGGGGTTGCGGTGCTCATCTCGCGTTACTGGCCGAGAGCCGGCGTACAGCTTCCGGGTCATGTGGCCAGCATGACAAAGCCGCTTCTGGCCCAGAGCAGCACAGGAAATGCCGTTTACCTTCCCGCCGGAGCGGTACCTATTTATCTACTTGCATCAGTGCTTCGAACTGCTAGGTGGGCAGGAGCAGGGACTGGGCAACAGGAGCTCACCCCATCACGGGGATTCAAACTGCTGACCTTCTGATCAGC
This sequence comes from Lacerta viridis, assembly GCA_900245905.1. Classification (NCBI taxonomy): domain Eukaryota; kingdom Metazoa; phylum Chordata; class Lepidosauria; order Squamata; family Lacertidae; genus Lacerta; species Lacerta viridis. The sequence continues at coordinate 944,674 of OFHU01002157.1, read as the reverse complement.
AAGCCCTAGGCTCTGTGGTTTAACCCACAGCGCCACCTAGATTGGTTTAAAAAGCCAGGGATACAAATCTTCATGGCCCTCTAGCAGCTACGGCAGCTCATTTACCAGAAGTAATGCATTTTAGTGCTAACACAGTCGTACCTTAGTTTTCGAATGCCACAAACCCAGAAGTGACTGTTCCGGGTTGTGAACTATTTTTGGAAGCCGAACGTCCAATGGGGCAGAAGCTTCCTGCAGCGAATCAGAAGCCGTGCTTTGGTTTCCGAGCGATAGTCGAACGGACAAAGCCTGTTTGCTCATATTGTCTAGTATGCCGGACACAGTCTCTCTCTTTGGAAGAGGTCCATCGAGTACTGTCTTTCTGATGTAGACCCTGCAAGTCCTTGAGAACTGTCGGAGGTTGCTGTATGGCTGGTCAGGTTAGTGCGTGTGAGACCAAACGTGAAAGCACCTTACACTATGGAGCTTATTGACTTCTTTTACCATCTAGACATAAGGACTTTAAGATGATTGTCTGCGGCCACACACAAAGTCGAGGTGTGATTAGCTACTTTCCAGATGTGAGGCTAACACCTTACAAAGCAATGGTATTACTGGTCCTTGTGAGAAAGTGCGCACGCGGTTAGACAGAACGTGACGACCATCTAAAGACGAACCTTGATCCCGGGTCGCTATAGGCGTTTCTCCAACTCATGTTGTACCCATGTGACTTATCTCCCAACAGAACCCCGACAAGGCATCGCCTTGATATCCTTCAGAATGAAAAGGAAGTGCATGTATGGTGTTGTCTTCTCACTCTTCCTCAACCAATCATCTGCATATAAGCGCGTAAGTTGACCTTATTCTACTACATGGAGAGATCGCTTATTTTGTTCCCGTTCCCGAATAAAGAGAGTAACACAAGCGCGGCACTACCGCAAAAAAACATGTCCTTTCCCTCTCTAACTATCAAAAATAGAAGAAAAGTTAGAGCGCCACATCCTCAAACACCTATACGTATGTGATTGTGCATGCTTAAGAGGCGGAGCGGCGTCCAACTTTTGAAACACATTGCTCGGATCGTGATTGCTTCCCTTTCCCAGCTCGGAATTTACGACTTGATGACTAACCACTGAGAACGTAACGTGACAGATTCGATACATTAAAGTCCAGGTTGGGAGTGTGAATATCTATCGACCATAATCCCTTCTTCAGTGCGATGCATAATCCAAGATACATGCGCTCAAACCCTATGGACCGTCGATCAACAACCTCTCCAGCTGAGCCTTTTCTTTAATCTGGTCATATGTGCAATGTTTATATCATTTTTTCAGGCCATTGCTCTACTTTTCCAAAGGCGCTTCTCACCAATAACTCTCGAGCAAGATTTCAGTTGCAAGTGAACATGGTATCATGAGGAGATGTCTGGCCAGTACTGAAAGATAATAGATCACACCAGGCACTTGCTGGTATTGATTTTCTTAAGGGAATAAATGTTAACAAAATAGTTGGAGGAAGGCAAACTGGCAAGGAGTCCCTATTAAACCTTGTGATACAGAAACAAAAGGGTATGTCTTTGCGAGCTTCAATATAACAACGTGGGTAGAGAGAAACCTCATGCAGGGCCGGAGTTTTGCATGAGAGGCTGAGTTAACCTGCTAAGGTTGCAGGTTTGATCCTCATATGGAACAGTTGCCTGTTATCACATGGCATGGGGTTGGACTACATGATCCTAGAGGTCCCTTCCATCGCTTCAGTTCTGTGCTTTGGGGGCCCTGCAGGAACTTCCTCCCAAACACTGACCGACCCTTCGTCAAAAAATCACAGAGATACTGACTGCCCGATGCCGACTGTTTATTACAGTTCTGTAAGTTTCACTAATATATCATTTTAATGGCTGCTGAGGTGGCTTAGCATTTTTAATTTCTCCACCATAAGGAATAATCAGATTGAAACTAACTCCAAAGCAACAGTCTGCTTCTCTTTCAAGCTTTTTCTTTTACACGTACAGAGTTTCAAACACCAATAATCTTATTTGCTTCTTAAAATTGCACCCTGCCTTTCCAGACAAGTGCCTAGGGCAACTAATGGGAAACCAAACAAATGCTATTAAAATATCACCATCGTCTTTAGTATTTATAGAATACTTTCCCCCCAAGTGCTCCAACAAAGCTGAATGTTGGAAGATTCAGGACAGACAGAAGAAAGTATGGTATTCTCGTGTCCACAGACACAGCGGTCACCAACCGGAGGAATAGTGAAAGCCACACACTAATGCACTTCAGGCACTACTCCGGCTTGTGTTAGAAAACAATGGCTGCCACAAGCTCGTTCCCTGCATCCTAACCATGTAGGGTCGAATTTAGAAATTTGCAGACAGTCAACGTCTGTTCAGCCTGAGCTATCAAAGAGGCATATTGAAGCCACCAAAAATTAAAACTCGATCATGAGAGATTTAACGAGGCCACCACGGAGGTAACAGACCTTAGCCGACAAACATGACCAAAGTTGTCAACTCTGCCATTACATTATTACAGATTGGAAGGGACCCACCAGGGTCGAGTGCCAGGCCCACACACCCCTGACAAGGAGGGTGACCATTCGAACACCGGCGAAGCGCGCTGAGCTTTCATAGCAAGTTACGTAGCCTACAGGGCGTATGGCCTCCCTACGCACCATAGAGCTGGGGAGCTATTCCATTTGCGTTTCGACTCATCGGAATGCAACTCGTGTTCGACTGTTTATTATTCTAATCCAAGAAATGGTCCGCTAGATTTTACTAACTTAACGAGTCCCAGTGCTCTTGAGCTACCCTGCTATCGACTGCATGTTTATTCAAAATCCGCTTTAACTACTTAGTTTGATTAATTCAACAAAACTGATGAACTTGATGAGTGATGCCAGCTTTTCAAAGTCTGAGAGTTGCTTGCACCTCCAGCGCTTCTTGCTGCCCCCTGACATCTTAGCACCCCCTAGGTAATCCCACAGTCCCCCTAGGGGGCACCACCACCCTCTCTGGTCCAGGCCAAGCTGCTGCCCTCAAGGTGCTTTGGGCTCCTCCTCCTGTCAGCCTCTGCACCCCAAGGCATTTTAGAGTTTTAGAGGTTCATATGAGCGCTTTCAACTGAATCCAGATTTTTCTACTCATATTTCATTCTCTCTTAACCCCTACACTAGCTGTATTTGATAGCATAGCTCTCAGCACGTTCTCCTGCCAGTTTTAAGCATGGTTCATTGGTTCAAGGTTAACCAGGATTCCCCCCCAGCCAGAATTTGAGAACCATCTGCAAACCATAGTTAAGATGGTCAGTGTTAACCATGGTTAGGAATGACAGAGAAGGTTGAGAGAATTCACACTCAAAGGGGATGTAGCTAAGGAGGGAGTGCACAATCTTGCCATCTATCAGACCATGTCATAATGAACAGCGAGTGTGTCTATAGAGTGAGGACGTGAATGAAAAGAAAGGAGGTGCCAGTCTAGTCTTTCCCTCTGATTTGGACTCCTAGCTCTTGACCTCCCTCCTAGAGCAACCTTAGGTACCTGTCTCCAGTCAATTCTGTGATGGAAACAGGAAAATCTTAGAGGGTGGGGTTGTGCCTCTACGATTGTCTCAGCATAACAACCCACTATGTCATCAATTAATGAGGAATATTTCTTACTCATCATCTCCACCACATTCTATTTGCATATGTTTACTAGACAGCACCCATGCGTTCTTCCTTCCTAATGGCTACCCACGCCTTTCTGAGGTCCAATCAGTAGGAGTGTCTGCAAGTGCTCGGTTTTATTTTATTCATTTATATGTTCAGACAAGAAAACTACAATTAAGACGTCACAGGGAACAGGGGACCCACAGTTGTGCTACATTCATTGAGTCACGCAGCCCCTATGCAATTAAGCATAGAAGAGGAAAGAAAAATATCCAATTCGAGCTCCTCTGGAGAACAAGTGCAATGGACCAGGAAACAATGTCAGTGAAAAGGCTCAATAACCAACCATGTTATAACGAAGAATGTAGTCTACATGAAGCGCATAATACCGGCGAGATATATTCCAATCTTTACATGGGCCTCTCTCCGCTCTCTCTCTTAAAATGCATTCATTAATACTCATCTTGTATTTATAAATAAAGTGCTAGTCTACCTGAGTGTCATTTTAGAAGGCCATCCCAGGCCCTGCAGTGGGCTTGCGGGGGCCATATGTCTACTCTGTTAAGGCATTAATTAGCCCCATAGATATCAACACTGTCAACCGATAAGTGAGCAGACTTCCACATCGACCTCAGAACAGAGAATTCTCTGGAGACTGTGGGCTGGGGTGCACATCTATATTTAATGGTGTGAATTGAAAATGTTCCACTATTATATTGTTTAGGAAGCCAACGTTTTCATAATTCATTTCCTGATAACATATTTGTATTAGGTAGGAGTTAGCTTGGGGTGTTGATGTTTTTCTTGTATTCAGACATACTGAACCATATGTTGACAGTCCAATCTTAAATGTGTCTACTCAGAAGTAAGCTCCATGGACTCCAGTGGGACTGCTGAGAGTACGCAAACGTGGAGGCACAAGCGCAATACCCAGCTGTAGCCCCAAGTAACGCCCCCTTGCGCACACCACAACGTACCAAAATTGACCAACGTGCCCCAATCACTAGACTCTTTTGGATCATTACATCTTTTTATCAAACACTCTCTCGACAGTTCTCCAAGGTATGAGTTCAGCGAACTACTTTAACCTGATACAAAACCCAAAGTTTTCGTCCAGTTTTTGCACACCACAAGCAAAACCATTGGTTTACTCTGTATCGAAATCGTTAAAGAGATCGTTAGCACCAGCAGGGACTATACAATTACGCATCTATACTTGTCCACTTAGGTTTGAAGCTCTTAGCGATTAGTATTCGCACAAGATTACATGAGGGTGAGAGTCAGAATTTGCTTTCTTGCAACTTGAAGCCGTGGGTGCAAGTTCAAGGTGGAGTAACCTGGTTCTCCACCCCCACCCGCACTCATTGAATCCTGACGACAACCCTGTGAGGTAGGTCAGGCTGACGGAAGCAGTGTCTGGACACCCGATGAGCTCCATGGTGGAGTGGGCGATTTGAACCCTGGTCTCCCAGGTCCTAGCCCGACCCTCTAAGCACTGCACATGCTGCCATTGGTTGGGGTTGCACCATTGACAGTCCAAGTATCACAATTGCCATGCTAACGTAAGGGAACATATTTCACAGTTCCCAAGTATCCCTCCCGAATAGAACCGCACTCAAATGGTGGCGACTAGCTATGCCATGATGAGGTGAGGAGGGATGTCTCGGTCTGCGATCTGTGCTCGTAGATACCGTTACGGGAATCCCCTATAGCCCTAACCCAATCCCCCCCACCACTCTCCATATATCCCGCCATTCACGCTATTCAGTTCTCTCCATCTTACTCTCATTGAAATTTTTCTAGTTAACCAGAGTTCCATCGTTACAATTTAAAGGGGTCTTACCATTCGCCATTTTGAAAATGCGTTTTGTTCAGAGAACTCCTGCAACCTCTTAGCGTGCCTACCTCTTTTGCTGTGCCCCGGTTCCCGTGTAGGATTTAGATTAGCCTCGCTTATTCGCCAGATCCAGTGCTGAACACGTTAGATCAATTTACGTTCACTCTACTTCACTTACCTATACTCTTATAAAAGAAACTGCAGGTTATTACAATAATCCTGCCAATGTTCTTATCTGTTTACAATTTGTAAATATTCAATAAACCATTTCCATTCTTTTATAAAAAGTTTGTTATCTTGATTTCTTATTTTTCCGGTAAGTTTCGCCATTTCTGCATATTCCATAAGTTTTTGTATCCATTCTTCTTTCGTCGGGACGTTACAGCTGCAATCCTAAGCACCTTCACTAGTATGTAAGTCCCAATGGGATTTAAAGCAGAATCCTAAATATATTCACTGCCATTTATGTGGAAGTAAGCCTCAATGGGTTGATTCAAGTAAGCATGAGGTTGTAGCTTACACAACCCAAATACCTTACTGTTGTGCCGGCGCTTCTACTGGATTCAGCGTCAGTCCCACTAAGTTTCCGACAGCTGAGAAGGCTACTTCATACCTGGCCTATACGACTGAACTAACAACGTCAGCGAAGCACAGGCCGCCCGCGATCGCGCTCACAACCAGCGGTGGGCTGCGGAGGACGCACAGTGAGCTACAACTGAGTTTGAGAGGGCCCACGTGAGCGTGGCCGGAGCCTCCTCTCCTGTACCTCAATAGCGTACTGTTCCAAGAAAATCAGAGGCGCTGTGACACAGACGATGCAAGAGCAAACAGCACATATCCACGACCACCCATAGCTGTGGCTTATTTACCGAATAGACGCAAGGGGCATCGTCAGGGTCTGGCGTACCGAAACCACACGACACAGGAGGAACTCTATTCAAAGACCTAGTGGGGCGGCTACCGGATTTTGAGCAGGGCTTAGCATTTCATTCGAAGCACAACAACGTAGGAAGGGGCTGCATTGAGAAGTCGGCGAGACCCGGGCGCACTCCGGCGCCTTTAAGCCCCGCCGTGCGGTGGCCTGATCCGCGGGGAGGGGAGGGGCCGGAGCTCTCCCTCCCTCCCTCCCTCCCTCTCTCTCCCCTGCTCCAAATCTCGACGGGCTCACAGCTCTGGGAAGCAGAAAGCGCATCGTGGGGTGTTCAAGGCGGAAGAGACCCCAAAGGTCCAGTCCAATCGCTTGCAATGCAAGGAAGCACAGCCAAATGATCCTAGAATCATAGCTCATCGTTTGGGGCACACTTATAGTTTCGATTCATAAGGGCAGGCGATTGTGGCCACGACACTACTATACGCGGGCCTCGGATTCAAGAGACATACAACCAACACGCAGTCCTGTCTACGCCACAAACTGGTCAAAACGAAGGAAGGGGATGAGAGTGGACGCTCCCTACCTCCTTGCCAGTCGTCTAGAGTAACCAGGCGAGCGTTAGGTCTCGCCCCTTTCAGCTTACGGATCGCACTACCGTGTGGAGCACACTTAACAATGGGATCTACGAGCGGTTTCTTGGCAGGAGGCCCTGAACGCGTTGAGAACAAAGCGAACCTGTCTGGGAGGGCACGCCAAATGTCACTCCTCACCTCTACCACTGTAGAGTGCCAACGCAGTAAGGCCGCTGCACACCTCTCACACAGAACGCGTGCCCCGCCCCCCCTACGCCCTCTTTCAGTGGTGGCTCCCCGCGTTGATACCATGCTCGGAATGCTCCATCCCCCAGTAGGTCGCAACCTACCACCCTGGCTGAGCTCTCTCATTTCTTAGATGGACTTCAATTGTCCAATGCAAATGCCCACTAGAATGTAATGTTCCCAGCGTTCTCCACAGACACTAGGTTCGAGTCGTGCATATATAATAAACCAAAGTCATATGGCCCAATTGTCCAATATAATTCCTTTATATCGTGTTTGATGCGCGGGGAGGCGTTGTTACGTTTTATATTTTGGATTTATTATTCTAGTCATAATACTAGATAAATGCTAATATTATATCGATTTTATAGTACGTGCGATTTATAATGTAATTGTTTATTATGATGTTGCTAACTGCCCTGCAGAATTTCTATTAGAATCAAGTAGTAAAAGGTTAAACAAAACAACATAACAAAAAGCACACACCAACTGAACAGCAAAACAATCAATAATGGACAAACTATCACATCACCCACAAACAAACGAGAGACCAACACACACTCTATAACAACAACAGGTGACAATCAGCTATTGTTGCGAAGAGAGACCCCAAAGTACACCTATTCAAGGAGAAAGCAGCAGAATTAATACGTATTGTTTCTACTTTTTTTATTTGTTGCAAATTAGTAAATCTCACCAGTCTTTCATATGGAGGGTACAGTGAAAATAAATGTGTCTCTAGCTCTGCTGTCCATGAGTTAAGCTCGGGCTTGGCTGAATGCCCGCAACGATAGTCGTGTAGAGATAGAGAGGCGGGGTCGTGTGTATTAAAATATTTCGATAACAACACTCGCATTCAGTTACAAGAACGAGACATTCGGATTCATTATTTGGTCCACAGCATCCCTTCCGTGATCTCACAAATTCTCTAGGTCTCTGAAGATATGGAATATATGCGATATAAAAAGTATGAGTTTTACATAATTTCTCATCATAAACTAATTCATCAATCGACAACATCTCGTAATATTTGTATTCACTAGAGCAATTGTCTTAAATTTCTGAAAGAGTCCTTTAATGGTATCCACCCACTCCAAATTAACATATTAGAGTGCTGGTTTGTAAATCTGTTGCTCATACCACAAATCGCCAAATACTTCAGATATGGTGCACAAACATATGTCAATACAAAGTCTATCTCACGCATACTGTATTGGATCGCAAACCAACAATAATGCTTGTCCCACAAAATAGATCTTTTGCATGACAGGAAGCAGAACGGAGCCAGCTAGAATATACATAATAGACAGACAGCTGGGACTTATTCTCACCTACTACCTAGGTTAGCAAGTATTTTAGGTTATCGGGCTGAGAATTAGGTTCTTGCACTTAACTAAAGAGTTTTCAAATAGCGACAAACACAACACAATTTAAAGATCTACATACCCATGGTTTGCCAGTCTCAGAACTAGCCACTATATACTAGTGAGCAACATACTTGTCTTTTGTTTGCGGTATGGCTTTATACTGAAAGTCGTTATCGTAGTCATAAGACCCAAGAATAGTCTTTTCGAGTACTACCGCGATCACAGACACATAGTTTACTAACAGAACACCATAACTCGTGGAAGATAGGCATTCTCACGGAATTTAAAGTGTCCACCTTTAACTGGCGCATTCTTGGTATTTACAATGCTTCCTCCCTCAAGAATACATAGCTTTCAGTTGTCGTGGGTATCTATCATGGTTAATTCTCTGCCTAGCCTGATGACTAGTTTTGGATAAATTCGCCCACTATTTTGTGATGTTGCCACAATAAAGGCATTGCCTTAAATAGGGATTACAAACCCTGTGAAGTTTCAGAAGGCTGCCACCTGCCACATACATTGCACGTTTCCCTACCAAATGCTGACAGAGACGAAGCACCATTGCATGTCAGGCATCGAATGCTGTCAAAGCACCATTGCAGGTCAACGACAGATGCTGAGAGGTCCCATTTGTCCGATGTGGAAATCGAGAACCGTCAGATGATAAAACACTCGGTGAATTAGCATTTCAGAGGCTGTTGGGAGGATTATGGTACCGGAAGATATCTACGCGCATTTTTCAGAGTGCAAGCTCAATGAAGCGAGAGGAATAGTTGAGAGACCAATTACACAGTTTTGTTTGTTATCTCAATGAATATAGAGTGCTTCTTCACCTACACTTCACAGAAGCCAAAAGGAGACTACCTCACTCTCTTGCCCACTTCCGAATGAGCAGTCTCATAGAATGGACACGCCAGGTGGATGAACGCCTATTCTGTGTGCGTATAACTTGCAACCTATGATACCAAAGATTACTAGCACGTGTCACGCGACCCTTTCTCCCCCTAGGAGCAGAGCCTCCGACAGAAGGTCACGATAAGAGAGGATGTTGCTAGACGTCCGGAGTAGACTCCAATCCCCTACGCTGGCCTTGCTCCAGAGGAACTAGCGAACACAGGAGCATTTACCTTCCCAGCTACGACCCCCCACCTCCTCCCCGCCTCTCGTCAGAGCTCAGATTCTCATGGACATCTGCGTTTCAAGCTCAGTCTGTGGCAACAAAACCATCCCTAGCTGCAAGAGGGGGAAACATGCAACAAGTACTTACATTTTTCAGCTTTCTGCTACAGTCAAGATTCCTGGATGTGCACACACAACAAGAAAGGAGAGAGAAATATCAGAAACGAGAAACTCTTTCCAAGAGCTTGTATTATGCAGTTGGTCACATGTTCCCCCTAACAAAAGCCTGCAGGATGTGTCTGCTGGTTAGAAACATGAAGGCAACTGGGAAGATAGAGAGCAATCATTCATTTGGTTTATAGCATGAAAACATGCTCTCAATGTTACCAGAGTCAACAAAGCTACAAAATAATGCAGGTTAGCAGCCCTTCCTCAATGGAACTAAACCAGTGCAAACACACACACACACACACACACAGGCAAACTGTGCCCAGGATCTTGCTCAATTTATTAACTTTTGTTTGTGTTTACTTGTTTATAGGGTTGACAAATCAGGTGGACAGCGAGAGAGAGAGGCTGTTGGACTGGAATCCATTTGCGGGGTTGACACTAACTCCACTGACTCAGATTGGTTTGCTGACATACAAATGGGAACAAGTCCCATCAACGGCTGGATGTACCCATCTCCACCGTCTGCCAATGAAACAGGCTCTTTCCTAACGTAGCTCCTAAGAAATGTGTTAGTCTTTCAGGCGTCATGAAATCCGGCTTGCTCGTGCAACACTAGTGTAGTAGCTGAGATTGTGAGTGAGAAGTCCCTGGTGCAAATCTCACCTCAGCCAAGAAGTCTGCAGGTGACTTTAGGCAAATCGCTATCTCAGCCTCGATCTCCTATTTGCAATAGGGACATAACACTTAGCTACTTTCAGGGTTGTTGCACAGATGAGGACGAGAATGTACCCTATTCGGGTGTCAGAGCTACTCCTATAACATGGGTAGGCACACTAAGGTCCGGGGGCCGGATCCAGCCCAATCGCCTTCTAAGTCCGGCCTGCGGATGGCCGGGAATCAGCGTGTTTTTACATGAGTAGAATTGTGGTTATTTAAAATGCATCTCTGGTTATTTGTGGCCTGCCTGGTGTTTTTACATGAGGAATGTGTGTTTTTATATTAAAATGCATCTCTGGGTTATTTGTGGGGCATAGGATTTGTTCATTCCCCCCCCCAAAAAAAAATATAGTCTGGCCCCCACAGGTTTGAGGGACAGTGGGCCGGCCCCCTGCTGAAAAAGTTTGCTGACCCCTGTCCTATAACAAAGCCCTACATTGGAGCAGAGGGCATCTGCCAAGAGGGCCTGCACTTACCTGACCTCCCGGCAAGTTTACCCAGCTGAAGGAGAAGGAAGGGCCAGGTGGCAGGCATGGTGCAAACACACCACCAGGAACTCTGAATTGGCTCTACTGGTGTGCTTGCCCTGCCCTGCCCACCCTGACACCTCACCCCTCCTGGTAAGCAGCGTGGACTACTCTAGCAGTAAGCTGAGTTAAGTGCCACTGTTGGAATGGTTAGTGTTCAAAACTGTACAGTGATACTTCACGGGCAGAGGAGTATCCCAGGTCCAAATCTTTGCCCCGAAGCTCATGGAAGGCTGTAAAAATGTAGTAATGGCTGGGGATTAGCTACTTTCCCCACTCCAGTGTTGGTTCACACAATATAGCTGGAGTGGTGCATGCTCTAGTTAACTCCCACTTGGACTACAGCAATGCGCTCTTTGTGGGGCTACCTTTGAACGCCCGGAAACTGCAACTAAACTAATCAGGTGGCAGCTGGACTGATAACTGGGAGTGGCCACCAAGACCATATAACACTGGTCCTGAAAGATCCTGAAGGTCCAGTATATGTACCTCCCACCCTCCTTCAGACCAGTCGCTTCCTGTGGTCCCCACTCGGAAGGAGCGTCTGGGCCAGGCAGAGGCCTTCCATGTTTGGTTCCCTCCCTGCAAGAAATGCCCTCCCATCAGGGAATACCAGCAGAGGGCTCTTTTCAACTGACATTCTTGAAGGCAGCCCTTGGGAAGATTTTGAAGGCAATGTTAGGGTTTTATCGTGTTTTTAATAATTGGGAGCCCCCAGAGTGGCTGGGGAACCAGCCAGATGGGCTTATAATAAATTATTATTATTATTATTATTTATTATTATTATTATTACTACTACTACTACTACTAGTGGCTGGCTAAATTTTAAAGCACTTTATAAATGCTAAGGATTACCCTTATTCATTGAATTTTGCACGGTCATGTTTTGAGGTCATTCTGCCTACCTTTCAGCGGCACTGCTCCCATTCCCCGCCCTACCCCCCCCCAAATATCACAATTCTGTGCCACATTCTATGTATTTGCCTGGAATGGCTGCTTACCCAGTCATGGGGTGAGCAGATGCTTCAGCGGCCGGGGGGGGGGGATCATCTGTGAAGACCCTGTGTCTTTCCTTCAGCGGCCGGGGGGGGGGGATCATCTGTGAAGACCCTGTGTCTTGTGAAGGAACCATTAATCCTGGGCCTGACCCTGTTATGAGCAGCCCTCCACCAGGGGGGCTGTGAGGGATATACACCCAATGCCTCAGCCAAGTCCAACCTACATCTGAAATCAATAAAGTTGTGACCATTTTTTTTTAATTCCCAGAACGTTGTCCTGTCCAGTTATCTCACCTTCAGAGGCTAGGCCCTGATCCCTGGGGAGGGGTCACTGCGACTGGGTCCACAGTGAACACTCACTTGCACAGAAATAAATGGGATTTGGCATGCCATGGCAGTATTACATGTCGAGCACAGAAGTGCACAGACTTGGGCCACAAGTCAGGAATGTGAGCATTAGACAGAAGACTACTGTTCTATGACAGTTCATCTACGGGAAACAGCTGGGTTAAGATTTTGTGGGAAGTCACAGCTAGTCAAGAGGAACCTGGGATTACGTCTGATGTCAGTGCACCTTCCTCTAGCAGCCAATCTGATTCGATTTGGCTTCTACTTGACTCCTGAGCTAAGTCTAGATAAACAACACAGCCTGTGACCCTCCAGATAACAGCATTTACACTGCTGAGTGAAATCCAGAGGTTGCACTGACGGGTGGGGACACATTTTTAAATGCTATATGAGCAAATAAAGGGCAGTCGCTGGGGTAACAGAGAAACAAATAAAATACCATGGTTCTTAGCTATTTTACGTTCCTGAATCAAAACTTGTTTAGAACGCAGAGACCTGTAAGAAGGAAAGCTGGTGAGAAGGGTCCATTCTGCTGGCCTAAGATACCTAGAAGGTTCGAAGCTGCTGAAGCTGAAACAGGGGAGTGCTGCTGTCATCAGGAGTCCCTAGAAAACTGCTTTTGGTTTCTGGGAGGGATACTCAGGGACCTCATGAAGGATCCTTTAGCAAGGGTTGGTGTCATGGGTGACCATACTAAATCCAAAGGAAGCTAATGTTGCTTGTTTCCAATTCCTTCTACAGTGGTACCTCGGTTCTCGAATGAAATCTGTTCCAGAAGCCCATTCAGCTTCCGAAACATTTGAAAACTGAGGCGTGACTTCCCATTGGTTACAAGAGCTTCTTGAACTCAGTGGAAGCTGCGTCGTATGTTTGGGTTCTGAAAAATGTTTGAAAATGGAAGCATTTACTTCTGGGGTTTCGATGTTCGAGAACTGAAACGTACGACAACGGAGGCGTTCAGGAACTGAGGTTCCATTGTATTCTTAAGGAGGGCTCATAGTTCTAGGTAACACAATCATCATGTTGCCAAAACCACAGAGCCCACTATAGGCAGGATCAAATGTTGGAAAAGTCATGTGATTTGAAGTAAGAGTCGCCGAGGTCTGCTAAGGAAAAGAGGAATTCTTCAGCCAAGTCTCCAAGATCTAAAGCCAGAAAGTGGATCAATGTAGGAACTCAATCATGAGATTTCAGTGTTCAGTTCCAGATACTGCTTAGGGCTGGCCTTGGTTTTACCAGGATTCAGCCTCACCCCATGTGTTTTTCAAGATCTCACAAGGGATTCTTACTCGCCCTTTCAGAACTAGGGCCTTAGTTGTCCGAGTGGACCCAGTGATCAGTGGACTCCACAACTAATCCTTTCTGGATAAACCAGATTGTTCCAGGGAATGATCCAAATGTGATCGATGCAGCCCTGGGCCTGAACAGAACTTGAATGTGAGACCATATTGGAACTGTGTTTGCACACACACAGCTGGAGCAAACTGGGAGAATGGCAGGGATAAACATCACCAATAAAAACATAGCTATTTATCCCCACTTCTTTGGAACTGCAGTGTTTGTTGCTGTGTGTCTATGAGTGGGTGGGTGGCAAGGGATAGCTATTTCGCTGAATTCCTTCTCTCTCATGCACTCAGACGCACTGTCTACCATTTTCATCAAAAGCTAAACAGGCTGATGGTGTGTTTAATCATAGGGCCATCAAGCTTTTGAGGATCCTTTAATGAGCCCTATAAACCATCTTGAAAGCCCCTTTAATCTGCAACAACAAGGTACTTAATTTCTCTGCCTACTTAGAAGCATTGGTAGCATAAATATGAACAAGTGCCATAAATTTAAGCTGCATTTGTGTTTTTTTAAAACAAATGCTTTAATCTCAATACCACCCTAGCATACATTTTCAAAGCACCAGACTATATTTTAATCAAGACTGGAATTTAGACCTTTCAGTGCCCCAGGCAAAATGTTAAAACTACAGTAAATATTTTGCACAGGATTCTGGTTCCATTGAGCTGGACAGCCCTTTTCGCTCATCTCACTGGGACTTTCCAAGCCCCATGTGGGGAGGAGGTCCTCCTTCACAGGCCCCATACCATCTCAGACATGCCTGACTGGTTGGTTGGTTTCACCATCCTTTATGCACCTCTCTGGGAACCCACGAACCAGCATTTTGATTATGGGGTTCTTTCACCCACCCAAGTACCAATCCTACTCCCGCTTGACCTGCTCATCATTTCCAGCAGCTTCCGAGTCCCCTTTCTTGTTACATGCATCTTCCAATGACATTTGGACCTCGTTCCTTCATGGATCCGTTCCTGTGCTCCTGGGCACAAAAGAATTCCCCCTGCCTTTGCTACAACAACAAGAAGAAGTGCTTCATTGGCAGCAGTCTACGCAGGGGCGGAGGAAGTGGGGACGGTCTGCCCCAGGTGTCTTTGCTGAGGGGGGGAGGCATTTGGCGCACTGCCCACCCATGACTCCCAAGCCTACCCCGAGCCGTCGGGGGAAGGGGGGCTGCGCTACTTTGCCTGCGGCATTCCCCCCTTCCCCCTTCATTTTGTCAGCTCGGATGAGGCTTGGGAGTTGTGGGTGGGTGGCGCACCGAAAGTCTGACATCGGCGGCTCACTCCGCCAACTGCAGGGCGCACGCACCGCTTCGTGCACCCGAGTAGCTATCCTGCACCTCTGCGCCCCTCAAGAGCACGCTCCACACCTCTTGGGAGTGCGCCCCACCCCGGGCAGCGCAGGCATATGCTCTGCTGCTGAGTCCAGGATACATTGTAGTGCACAGATCTTTTTTAAAAAACCAAGAAAACTGGTGCTCCCATTAGTGATCCTCTAACTCATGGGTAGGCAAACAAAAGGTCCGGGGGCTGGATCTGGCCCGATTGCCTTCTAAATCCAGCCCGCGGATGGTCCAGGAATCAGCGTGTTTTTACATGAGTAGAATGTGTGCTTTTATTTAAAATGCATCTCTGGGTTATTTGTGGGGCATAGGAATTCGTTCCCCCCCCCCCCCAAAAAAAATATATAGTCCGGCCCCCACAAGGTCTGAGGGATAGTGGACTGGCCCCCTGCTGAAAAAGTTTGCTGACCCCAGCTCTAACTCAGCTTTTGATGCTTTGACCAATGTCCACTGTACAGCTCTTACAGAATGTATAAAACAAAACAAAAAATTCATTAAATAACATAAATGCTGCTAAATAGGGGGTGAAACGTAGAGTGCACCATTCAAAAGTCTGTTGCCACCATTTGTATTTTCGTTCACGCAGCACCATTTTTTCCACATTCCTTTTGCTTTGGGTCTTGGGATCTGCTGTTAAACTCAGACTGAAACAGAAGGCCCACTTTTAATCTTATGCCAGTAGCAGCTCATGTGTTGGGATGAAGCCATGGTGCTGCCCTCTAGCCACTGGCATTGCTGCAGTTTACCTGAACAAGGCTGGGATGGGGAAGAGTGGCAGGGTTATGCAGGTGCACAGATGGGAGAGATGAATTGGCTCTTCTGGCGCACTTCGGATTCCGCACTCCTCCAAATTTCCACTACTGTTCTTGGCTCAAAACAATAATAATCCAAAAAATGTTGGTTTTTTAAAAATGATAAAATGTTTCAAAATGCACATATTGAAATAAGGTGTGCGTTTAAATATCATTTTGTGATAAAATACAAATTTTTGAATTGTCAAATGGATCTTTTAAAAAAAAAAAAGATTTGATGAGAAAATGGGGGCAGACCAGACTTCTGAATGAATGTGAAACTGGCATAGACCAGCTAAAAAAATTATCCCTGTTAGGAGCTACCACTGGCCCACGAATACGGCAGACAAGAGTAGGCTAGTGAAAGCCATGAATCTTGAAATTCTACACCCCTTTCCACATAGCAAAAAAATATTATAGATATAATGCAGGCATGTAATTCCAGAAATGTACAGTAGGTGTTGTGTTACTTACCTGACAGTTGCTTTGCTTGAGTTGTCCTGCAGGTCTACTGGGTCAAAAAGCTGAGATTCTTTAAGCCCCAATTCCTTACAGCCTCTTAAGAACAAGGCAATATTGTCCTGAAATAAAGCAAGCAAAATCGATGTCATCTTGTAATCACAGAAGATTATCTCATTCCCCTTCCTAACCTAGATCACCTGGATGATTTCTAGTTTACTTAGTCTTCCAAATCTGGACCCAACATGTAGCTTTGTTATATAATAAAGTAAAGTTTTGAAATATATACTCAAATGCATCATGTCTATCCATGTTGTAGGGGTTTCACTGATCCTCGTTCTTTGTAGAAAAAAAACTGTGACATTTTTGTGAGTAGCTTATATAAAAACCACAAGAACCTCAAGACATATACCCAGAGGTCTATGAAGTTTGCAAGTGAGGAATAGATAGCAGGTCACAATTTGTACCTATGAACAAGCAAAGGACCCACTCGCCCCTTTGCAGAGAGGGTTGAGCAGATTTCAGGCCTGCAGGATCTACTTTGTTTTTTCACTTGAACCCGGAGATGCATCAACTGGAGCCAAGTACAAAAGACCTAACAGGCCTAGGAAGCTGACATCCTTTGTGTAGTGATCTGAAATATCTAGCTCAGTGAGATCTTGGAAGAGATGGTACAATAAGAGTGCTTGAGTTACAGGAAGGCCAGAGGGGAAGGGGGCTAGTCCCATTAACTATTAATTTTTGAAGGTTGTTGTTTAGTCGTGTCCGACTCTTCGTGACCCCATGGACCAGAGCACGCCAGGCACTCCTGTCTTCCACTGCCTCCCACAGTTTGGTCAGACTCATGTTGGTAGCTTCGAGAACACTGTCCAACCATCTCGTCCTCTGTCGTCCCCTTCTCCTTGTGCCCTCCATCTTTCCCAACATCAGGGTCTTTTCCAGGGAGTCTTCTCTTCTCATGAGGTGGCCAAAGTATTGGAGCCTCAGCTTCAGGATCTGTCCTTCCAGTGAGCACTCAGGGCTGATTTCCTTCAGAATGGATAGGTTTGATCTTCTTGCAGTCCATGGGACTCTCAAGAGTCTCCTCCAGCACCATAATTCAAAAGCATCAATTCTTCGGCGATCAGCCTTCTTTATGGTCCAGCTCTCACTTCCATACATCACTACTGGGAAAACCATAGCTGTAACTATATGGACCTTTGTCAGCAAGGTGATGTCTATGCTTTTTAATATGCTGTCTAGGTTTGTCATCATAGAACCCAAGAAAGTAAAATCTCTCACTGCCTCCATTTCTTCCCCTTCTATTTGCCAGGAGGTGATGGGACCAGTGGCCATGATCTTAGTTTTTTTTATGTTGAGCTTCAGACCATATTTTGCGCTCTCCTCTTTTCACCCTCATTAAAAGGTTCTTTAATTCCTCCTCACTTTCTGCCATCAAGGTTGTGTCATCGTTGTGTCATGGCAGAAAGTGAGGAGGAATTAAAGAACCTTTTAATGAGGGTGAAAGAGGAGAGCGCAAAATATGAAGGTAAGGGGGACTTAAGTTGGCTAACACAAGAGTGTCATTAAGGGCTGGCCTATGTTTACTCTCCAGAATTCAAGTACAAGTGCGATGCTCACTGAAACATAGTGGCAATAATGAGTGTCACCATGACAGCATGACTAAATAAATGGCATATTTTTTTGCTTTTGCTGCTTGTAAAATTATAGCACAGGTAGATACTTTATAGGTTTGCTTGATTATTCATGTCTGTATTGTGGCAAAATGCAGAATACAATTTCTGAAGCCACTTCTGTTTTATCTCCACCGATGGCTAGTGCAAAATACAAATCAGATTTGACAACAGAATAAATCAAACTCATATTGTGATATTTATTTATCTATTTAATGTAAAACAAAAACAAAACAAAACAAAAAACTCCAGAGGGAAGACAATTGTTAACTCTCATTTAAGTCTCAACTACCACTGGGATTTCTTTTGCATAACCAGGGACTTACTGAGGAAAACTGTCCCTCCTTTCGAGCTTGTCTGCTCCTTTTCAACCTCATTGTTTGTTTTGTACTTCTACAGTTTCGCAAGAGTTGCACTCTTTATTATTTCAGTGTGCAGTGATCAGTTCACTAATCGCAATGGCATTTGGCATGCCAGCATCAGCACACTCACAGCTTGCAGTCACTGCCAGCCTCGTTGCAAAAATCCTAGACTGAACTTTTAGAGACTTCCATGTTCTCTGAATTCAGCCCGTAGTCCAGAAGCCAGAAAGTGAAGGCAAGGGCTAAAAGAAACAAGTCCTTCTTCCACAGAAGAAAGTGTATACTTATGAACTTTTGTCTATTTTTCTACCTTTCCTCCTATACCTTCGAACCCTGCAGCATTCTGCAAGGGGGATGACAGCTACACTAACGTCAATTGGAGAGGGGGGGAATGTTTATTACATTTCGTTCCACCCATCTCCCGGTGCAGCTTACACATGAGCCATCCCGTTTTAGTTTCACAGTCACTCTGTGAGATGAGTGACACCCAAAGACACCCACAAGAAGATTCATTCATAGCTGAGCAGAGATTCAAAAAACCCTAGGCTTCCTGTTCCAAGTCCAACATGTTGCCCCTAAACCACAGCCAATTTCAAGTGTTGCAGAAAGTGTCTCTGTTTGGTGTATAATTTCTCCACTTCCCCAGTCTTCCTTCTTGCTATCTGCAAGAATTTT
Organism: Lacerta viridis; assembly: GCA_900245905.1. Classification (NCBI taxonomy): domain Eukaryota; kingdom Metazoa; phylum Chordata; class Lepidosauria; order Squamata; family Lacertidae; genus Lacerta; species Lacerta viridis. Next base: position 925,625 of record OFHU01002157.1, on the reverse strand, counting down.
CTAAAGACCTTTATGGATGAAATTAGCTTTCTGTGTGTATTTGTGCAGGGAGGGGAATGCTTCCTTGGTGATATTTTGAGCAGAATGGTCAGGTTTAGATATTTTGCTGATCAGAACCAACCTAAAAAGGGAATAAAAGTCAGATACTAGTGTGTTTACAGCATTATTTGTTATTTATTTTATCAGGATTTATTGAAGTTGTATCTCTCAAAAGAGCATCAGGCCAGCTAGGCTCGGTACACAGTGCTTTTTCTTTTTACATGGCATAGCACTGAAACATGTGGTAACATTTGGAAACACTCAAGCAACAGGTGGGTCCCATCATACACTCCAAATATGTGTGTGTGTGTGTGTGTGTGTGTGTGAGAGAGAGAGAGAGAGAGAGAGAGAGAGAGAGAGAGAGAGAGAGAATTTTCAGTATATATATACATTTCAATAGTTTTACAATCATTTTAACATTTCAAAACGACTTCCCTCCCTCTCTTTCTGCTGTTCCTTAAATTTATTTTTTAATCTTTCCTGCACATTCCAAATTAATTTATTAACTTATTAATAAATTATTTATTCATCTTCTTGAAAGATATACTCTTATAAAACTGCAGGTTATTACAATATTCCTGCCAATGTTCTTATCTGTTTACAGTTTGTTTGTAAATATTCAATAAACCATTTCCAATCTCTCCCTCCCCCAGTAAGTTTTGCCATTTCTGCATATTCCACAAGTTTTCTTATCCATTCTTCTTTCATCAAGACTTCTTCTTCTTTCCATTTTTGGTCAAATACCCACCATACACACCTGAGGAGTTGGTGTTCTCAAATGGGGAACAAATGGATAGGGATGGCTCCCATTCTTGCCCTCCACCTATGAGGAGATCTTGCAGACATTACCATTGTGGTGCGAGAGGTTAAGTACCCCTCACACTGATACAGGAATGTAGTGTTACAGAGGTTGTGCACCACCCCCAATCTCTGCCAAGTGGTAGCAAGATTCCAGGGGGTTTCAGGCACTCATCCAGGGTTGTGTTTCAACTGGGAAAGCAAGGCACAGCAGAGAGGCTAGTGTCTTTAAGAAATATGGTTTATTGTACACATCTTTACAGCTGGAAGCCTTTAATGCAGGGAGTGAAGAACATTATACCCCAAGAGAACTCATTGCTCCTCTCATAGCTTCAGCAAGACTGGTTCCAGAGCAGCAGCCAGTCAGGATGACCCCTGGTCTCTCAGTGCAGCCTCCTCCAGCCATTGCCACATGGAGTTCTCCTACTTCCTCCTACATTCCTCCCAGAATGCCTTGCCAAACGCAACCCCTCCCCTTCTGTAAGCTTGCCCCTGTTCTCCGGACCTCTGTTTATAAATGGGTGCCATCACGCCCCCATTGCCCAAGCATCTTCCTTTGATGGGCCATCAACACCTTTGCCATGCTAAATAAATAGCATCCCAGGGGAGGACTCTCAGCACTGAGTAATTTCCGGCGTCCAGTGATTTCTAACATCCACTAACTCCTTAGAATCATGGGCACTTTTGCACTCCCGGACACTGGTACCCCAAATCTGTAACAGTATAAAGGGGACATGGGACGCGGGTGGCACTGTGGTCTAAACCACTGAGCCTAGGGCTTGCTGATCAGAAGGTCGGTGGTTCGAATCCCCGCAACGGGGTGATCTCTCGTTGCTCGGTCCCTGCTCCTGCCAACCTAGCCATTCAAAAGCATGTCAAAGTGCAAGTAGATAAATAGGTAGGGCTCCGGTGTGCAGGTAAATAGCGTTTCCGTGCGCTGCAACTCCAGAGTCGTTCACGACTGGACTTAACTGTCAGGGGTCCATTACCTTTTTTTTATATAAAGGGGACCAAAATCATAGATGATAATGGACAAAGCAATCACATGAAACCACCACCACAACAGGAAACTCTCCTTACCGACAAATAAATGTTGAAAAGTAGACATTTCAAGATGACAATGAACACCCCATAAAATGCTTGAACATGAACTGCGAGCTGGCAAGTTTTAAAAAGCTTCTTTTAAACACGGGGCTGTTATTAATGCAACTATATTTCTTCCTTCTCGCCTTGCGCTTCCTCCCCTCCCCGTCCAATTAAGCAACGTTATCTTTCATTTAAAGCCAATGAGCAGGAACCATTGGTCAAGGCTTGACGCGAGGAGGGAGAGACGGCCAACCATCACGTGTATCCATTATACCCACTGAAGATGGTCTCCTCGAGAGCCACCAGAGCGGCCTGCCAGTAGCCGCCACACCCCTACCAAATCGCTATTCCCAAATGGCAAGCAGCGAAGTCGCTACAGCTGCCAAAAAGGGGGAAAGGGTTCATTCCTCCTCAAGTTCACGACCTCTGAAAGGGAAGAGCAACAGATTCCTTTCCTCTTTTAAAATTAAACATCTACTTCTTACAAGCCAAAGAATGCGATCCATAATCTCTTAATAGTTTAGGCACCCTCCACCCCTGCCAACTCCAACAAAACAAAATTGTGTTGCTGTGGGATAGCCACACTTTAAACATTTCCCACTCAGGGTTTTGCAGCTTTTGTGTGTGTCAGCGTTATATAAAACAAATCCTAAGGGGAAAAGTCATCAAACAAACAACTTCTTGTTCAATCACAATTTTTTTACTGCTTTTGAAATAACAGCAAAACCGACAAACTAAAGACACTTTCATAATTCTTGTAGCAATATGAAGGCAATTAACAATTACAGTAAGCAAAGTACCCCCAAAAAAATCACTGTAGTTTTGCAACCAGGGTTAAAATCAGTACAGTTCTTCAAATTCCATGGCATCTGGCCATATTCAGACATAGGCAGAACCTGCTCCTTATATCTCAGGAACCATCCTGCAAAACTTGGTTGTGATGACTTCAAGTAGTGCCCAAATGCATGGCAAACAAACAACTTTCTATAATGTACAGCGGTTTATACGGAGCAAGAATTAAAAATTTCCTATGCTCCTTATGTGATTTATGAATTATTAAGATTTTAAAAATATTTTTTGTACTGAAGATTTGCTTACACAAGCCTTTTCCTGCGGAACAAAGTGGACAACTTCCAGCTTTCACCCCTTATTTTTGTTTTCCTCTTTTCAAGGGAAACTTTCCAAGGTATTGTGATCTTCTCCTGAGAAGCCTCAACTAAAACAGTTCCTTCAAAATCATGTCAAAATCTACTGCTTAAGCCAGTTCATATGTCTAAAACAAGCATTGAAACATTGGGGGGGGGGGACTGTTCGAGAGATTGTGTAATGGCATTCATAAAAAATTAAGTGCTTAATTTGTGATCAGATAAAACTTTGGACAAGAGAGAGAGAGAGAGGGAGAGAGAGAGAGAGCATTTGAGGCCAACCAGAGCAAATTACCAATTCAATCTGATGCTAACTTGCTGGCAGGATGGATGGACCAGAAAGCACACACAACTGTGACCAAGAAGGTGGGGTGAGCTACACCCCACAGTTGTATTTAGATTTGAATCCCACTATCAAAACATTACAATGAATAAATAATTTTCACAGGTGTGCCAAGAGTCAAGGCTCCAGTTAAAGGCATGCTTTTGGATCTCATTGCATAGAAAGTAAGGGGGGGATTTAAAGCAGGTGGCATTTCACCGGCATGTTCCAAGAAGAAGAAGAAGAAGAAGAAGAAGAAGAAGAAGAAGAAGAAGAAGAAGAAGAAGAGTTTGGATTTGATATCCCGCTTTATCACTACCCTAAGGAGTCTCAAAGCGGCTAACATTCTCCTTTCCCTTCCTCCCCACAACAAACACTCTGTGAGGTGAGTGGGGCTGAGAGACTTCAGAGAAGTGTGACTAGCCCAAGGTCACCCAGCAGCTGCATGTGGAGGAGCGGAGACGACGAACCCGGTTCACCAGATTACGAGTCTACCGCTCTTAACCACTACACCACACTGCTAAGAGCTGATCCACAAACATTTGGAATAAGTAAAGCTGCTGGGACTGTACCACTTCAGATTTCAGGGGGTGGGGGGGGGAGAAGAAGAAGAGAACTGCATTTCCCATTCTAAAAATAAAATAATGTAAAACATAAATGCCTGCCCTTAGGTTCTACTCCAGCATCTCTTGACTTTTTAGTTTTCTACACACAAGAAGTACTGGACAGCATCTTAATCTCGAGGCTGTGGGTTTGAACCTCATGTTGCACAAAAGATTCCTGTATTGTGGGGCTGGGCTATAGGACCCTATGGCCCCCTTCCAAATCTACAATTCTATGATTCTATGACACGTCTCATGCATCATAAGATAGGGTTGCCATATTCCAATAAGTGAAAATACAGGCAGAGTTGTTGAATTTGGGGGGGGGACACCTCCCCTCCAAAAAAAAAATCATTTTGGGGCTTTTCTTTGATTTTGATTTTTTAAAAATCACCCTACTTTCCATACATCCAGGTTTCACCAGACATTTTGCTAGTTCAGCAAAAATCCACCCAGATGCCATTTTTCTGAGCGATTCCCGGGCGTGTCCAGGAAAATCCGGGCTTATGGCAGCCCTATCATAAGAGGCTCTCTAGTGAGATATATTGGGGGCTGAAGGCAAGGACCTGGTTGTAACTCAACAGATGCTCTGTAACTCAGTTATAGAGTCTTCCCCAGCCTGTATCCCTATAGATACTTTGGATTACAACTCCCAACCCCTAGCCATTAGCCACGCCGGTGGGAACTGATGGGAGCTGTAGCCCAAAACATCTGGAGGGCACCAGGTTGGGCAAGGCTGGTCTGCGGAGTGAAGCAAGGCAAGGCAGACAGGAAGGCAAAGGGGGCAGTAAATCTAGCAGCAATTCAATATCTGCTGCTGTACATCAGCACAAGTATACAGAAAGGAAAGTAATAGTGCCACTCTATTCTGCCTTGGTCGGACCACACCTGGAGTACTGTGTCCAGTTCTGGGCACTACAATTTAAGAAGGATGTTGACAAGCTGGAATGTGTGCAGAGGAGGGAAATCAAGATAATCAAGGGTCTAGAAGCCAAGCCTTATGAGGAATTGTTGAAGTTTAGCTGGAAAAGAGGAGACTGGGAGGAGATATGATAGGTAAAGGTAAAGGTAAAGGGACCCCTGACCATTAGGTCCAGTTAGGTCCACTGCGGACGACTCTGGGGTTGCGGTGCTCATCTCGCTCTATAGGCCGAGGGAGCCTGCGTTTGTCTGCAGACAGCTTCCAGGTCATGTGGCCAGCATGACTAAAGCCGCTTCTGGCGAACCAGAGCAGCGCACGGAAACGCCATTTACCTTCCCGCCAGAGTGGTACCTATTTATCTACTTGCACTTTGATGTGCTTTCAAACTGCTAGGTTGGCAGGAGCAGGGACCGAGCAACGGGAGCTCACCCTGTCACAGGGATTCGAACCGCCAACCTTCTGATCGGCAAGCCCTAGGCTCTGTGGTTTAACCCACAGCGCCACCCGCATCCCGTTAGGAGATATGATAGTCACCTTCAAATATCTTAAGGGATGGAGCAAGACTGTTTTCTCCTGCTCCGGAGGGTAGAACTCAAACCAATGAAATGAAAAAAACAAAATAAAAAATAAAAAATCCTTCCAGTAGCACCTTAGAGACCAACTAAGTTTGTTCTTGGTATGAGCTTTCGTGTGCATTGCACACTTCTTCAGATACACTGAAACAGAAGTCACCAGGCCCTTATATATGAAGTTAAAAGAAAGGAGATTCCAACTAAACATCTGGAAGAACTTTCTGACAGTAAAAGCTGTTCAACTGTGGAACAGGCTCCCACAAGGGGTGGTGATCTACTTGAGATTCCTACATTGCAGGGTGTTGGACCCTCGGGATCCCTTTGATTGTATGATTCTATGAAGAAACAATCTGCACAGCTTAAGGAGATACGGCAGGTTTAACAGGAGAAGATGAAGCACCACTGGAATTGTCCCTTCTGTTTTGTGAGCAGCTGTTGAGCTAGCAAGGTTCACCCTTAGCATCCCACTTAGCATTCTGCAGCAGCTCCTTCTAGCCAGCTGCACCAGGGAGCTGACAACAGAATTAGGGCATCAGTGGCTCTTTCCATCATCAGGCGGTCATGGAGTATGGAGTATGGAGTATCCAAGTCCAACATGCCTTGCACAACTGATCCCTGGTACATGGTTTGCTGCTGGCATGTGGAGAATACCCATACTCCTCCTGGATGTTCCTGGCAGCAACTGCCATGGGTTTTTAGTGTGCACCATCAAGAATCCACAGGCTATACCCTGACAGCCACAAAACCGTGTTTGTGGCTGACCTCTCCAGGCCAAGTGTAAGACAGCAGCAGCCCTTAAGACTACCCAGAGATGCAGCAAAACAATGAAGCCCACTTAATCACTGGTAGCATAAGAACAAAGGAAGAACTTAGGGCATTTCAAGCTGTGCATTTCATAATGCTGTTAGCAGCCCCCATCAGATGTTTTTCTTCATTAGGCTCTTCCTGTGACCCTTCAGGAGACAGGAGTGCCAAAATGATCGGGGCAAAGCAGCCTGAGTTGTTTTGCCTTCTGCTGTGTGTTTATCACTTGCCCTGGTCAGCTATTTCTCTTTACCCAAATGCTTCCAGAAAAACAGCAGTTAACCAAAAGCCCTTATAATCTAAACACCGTTCTCCATTATTTGAATTCTCTCCCAATATCTGAGCCAGTCAAATTTGCAAAGCAACAGATGGAACCAAAGAAGGGAACTTGAAAGTGTAGATGAGAACCTTGGGCTGTTCTCAATGCAGAAGCTCCGGTTATCAAAGACACAAGCGGCATTTGTAAGCTGGGGGACGGGACTTGGCTTTTCTGCAGTGGGAACTGCTGTTATGGAAATGGCCGGCCAAACTCTGGATGTGTGGACAAGGATCTCTCCCCCTCTTTCTCTCTCATGCACACATTTCTCTTGGTTGGATCTTACATGTACAGATTATCTATAAGTAAGATTCTGTTTCTTTCTTGTGGAAATGGGATTGCATATACATGCACACACCCTCCCACACAGACTAAGCAGAATGACTAGCAATAGGAAACCAAATGTCCAGAAGGTGCGTGAAAACATGATTAAGGAATAAGACTGTTCTTTCACTCCAGTTCAGCAAGATCGAAATTACCTCTCCAAGTCCTGCTCAGTGATGCATCTATACCAGATATGGGGATTCTGTGACCCACCAGATATTGTCAGCCCCAGTCAGCATAGCTGCTGGTTAAGGGATGGTGGGTGTTGGAGTCCTACAACATTTGCGGTGCCACAGATTCCCCAACCCTGGTCTATACAGCTGTGAGGCTGACTGTTGCTCACTTCTGGATGTCAACATTCACTCCTGACCAGTCATTCCCACATCTCTTACACAAAACCACTGCGAGAGACCGTTGCCTCAGAAGAGCGAGAAACATTCTCAGCAATGACTCACACCCTGGCCAGCACCTTTTTAATCTCCTGCCCTCCGGCAGGAGATACGGAAACATGATAAGCCGCACCAACAGGTTAAAGAACAGCTTCTACCCATGGGCCGTGAGCAGGGGCATACCAAGGGGGGCAGGGGGTCGGGCCGCCCCGTGTTCCATAATGGAGGGGGTGACAAATTATCAAGGAAAATTTTTTTATTTTATTTTATTTTTTTTTTTGAAAATGCCTGCTCCGAAGGTCTTATCTTACTATACTAGGGATTATATAGCTATATATGAAATTTCATGCATATCGGTTAATATCTTGACCCTCCTCCACCAAAATAGCTGTTCACTTGGCTGTTTTCCTATGTCATGAAGGCTGAAATTTCAGTTCAGAGAACACTTACTGTTCCCAACCCTAACCCTGTGGAAAGCCATCTAATTAGACTTTAATTTGATTTTGAGATGTTTTTAGGAGGTAATTTAATTATTGTTTGATTTTATACCAATGTTATGTATCTGATGTTAGCCACCCTGAGCCCGACTTTGGCCGGGGAGGGTGGGATATAAATAAAAGTTTTTTATTATTATTACTTGTTATTATTCCTTTGTAAGAAAATATGAAATAACGTAAAACCATTTTTGCGGGGGGGGAATCAATGGGGGGGTTGACAAGAAATTTTCCGCACCGGGTACCACCTGACCTTCCCATGCCTGGGGGGGGGGGTTGACAAAAAATTGTTTTGCCCCCGGGTACCAATTTACCTTGCTACACCCCTGGCGGTGAGGCTGCTGAATGAAAGACAGCAACATTGCAGCTGACGTTTGGGGTTGGTGGTAGTACGACAGCACACAGAGTGCGACAAGGACTGAGAGATTGTGGGGGGGGAGGGAGGTTCGTTTAATCTCACTGTAAACATGTGATACAGTGACAATAAAGTATTTATATTTCTATTTTTTTTCCCTAGAAAAAGAGGTGCTGCAATTCCCTTGTTCTCTCATAATGGCAAGGCACCCACCTGAGCTAACAGTCCAAACTTATGAACAGCTTCACACTTTCACACCCTGTGCTACAACAAAAGAAAAGAAAGGGGGGGTTAAATGTCCCTGGTATCTTCTGGGGAAGGGAAGGGTGGGAATTAAAACCTACAGGAAATTCTGGCATTTGTACTCCATGTAACTTTGTAAATGGGCTTTTCTGTGCCGGAAGTGAGGTCCGGTGAGTTCCCGCTGAGAAAAAGCCCTGCACATAGCAATCCTTAATCCTTAGCCATCAAAGCTTGGATGCTTCCCCCCACACGTGACACAACATTTAGATTATCAATTACAATCAGAGAGCTGGAATGCAAGAACCTTTTTTGCCCAAAATGGGGCTCGAACCCACGACCCTGAGATTAAGAGTCTCATGTCCTACCAACTGAGCTATCCTATTAGTGCTATATTTTCTTTAATGCTCCTGCTATATCCAGGGCTACAACACACGAGCAGACAAGTCTGAGGTGTCCGTCCGTTGCCAAGCAACCTTTTACTTTAGCATCATGTTGAGAAGCTACTCATCGACTCGCTCCGGGGATTGTGATCAAGTAAATGGTGTGAGCGGACGGAGAGGTCTGGTGTAAGGTTCCTGACACGACAAAGACATTGAAACCTCCAGGTGCAAGTCGCATTTCTGTGGGGGTCTTCCCCTATGAAATTCCTATGGGGAAGCAGCACCTGGTGGAAAAGCAATGGACCAATGGCATTATTCCCTTCCCCTCGCTAAGGGGCTAGGAAAGTAGTTTAGGAGGAGAGGGCAGGGTGGCAGAAGGAGATTTACAAATGTGCAACATTGGACAGGCAACACAATTTCTAGTTACTCTTCTTTTCCTTAGTTTGCTTTTCTTTTTAGTCATCCTTCACGTATGCACAGATAAAAGCTTTCTCAAGGAAACCATACATTTGCTGACGTGAAGAACAGCATTAAGCAGCTACCGTAATAGTCCAAACTTATGAACAGCTTCACACTTTCACAGCCTGTGCTGCAACAAAAAAGAAAGGGGTGTGTGTGTGGAAATGTCCCTGGTATCTTCTGGGGAAGGGAAGGGAAGGGTGGGAATGAAAACCTACAGGAAATTCTGGCATTTCTACTCCATGTAACTTTGTAAAAAGGGCTTTTCTGGGCTCATATCCATTCTGAAAAAAAGACCGGGACCAAGAAAGAAATTTGCTTTGAGGAGTTTTTCTGACAAGGCTCCTTTTCTGTTCAAAACAGCTGCTGTCAGATGACTCAATGATTCCCCCCTTTTCTCATTTATTTCCATAAGCTGAGTCCTAAGCAACAGTGAAAGGCACTGGCCACAATCCAGCACAAGGTTAGTTAAATAAATGGGGTTTAAGTATGCATAACCATATGCTAGATTGCAGCCATTTTATTTTCTCAGCGCAGGGCTGAGCAGTGTGTATTCTATGCTGAACCTTAAAAAAACAGCAACAACTCCTGCTATCGGGTTTGTGCAAACTGGGCATATTTTCACACCTATTCTTAACTTTGAATTTAATTCTACTTTCAAATGTAACATTTAAAAAAAAAATATTAAAGGTGTTTGGTAAAGATGGGGTGGGGGTGGGGTGGAGAGGGAAACAGAGAGAGAAAATGGGCTGTGGGGCAAGCAAAATCAGCAAAGGGGTTTTAACACAAGTCTTTTTTTTTTCTTTTTTCTTTTTTGCTGCTGCTGCTGCTTATTTGTAAAGAGCTAAAAAGAGTGAGGGGAAGAGAATACCAATTACACATGAGCCAGGACAGAACAATGGCTGCCTTGCAAATGGCAGCTAGCAAATCTGGAGGCCTGCCTTGGGAATGTGCACTCCTGCCCCGAATGTACTACCCCTTCCCAGGAGCAAATCTCCCCTCCTTTCTTAACACCCACCTCAAACCACTGTTAACATCAATGCTGGCAAACTACTTATAGACCCTCCAAGTGTCCCTATTTTCCAGGGATGGACCTGATTTAGAGAAGCTGTCCCAGTTCCTCATTTCATCCCAGAATGCCCCACTTTTCCATAGGAAGTCCCCATTTTCATTGGAGAAATGTCGGAGGGTCCGGAGTTATCCCACCCCTGAGCTGCCCGAAGGCAATCCTGTATGGGGAAGGTTCTGTTTAATGTTTCATTATGTTTTTATACATGTTGGAAGCTGCCCAGAGCGGCTGGGGCAACTCAGTAAGATGTGTGGGGTATAAATAGTACAATTATCAATATGGAATGGGACTGTCCCTATTTTCATTGGAGAAATGTTGGAGGGTATGTAATTACATGTTGGAAGCTGCCCAGAGCGGCTGGGGCAACTCAGTAAGATGTGTGGGGTATAAATAGTACAATTATCAATATGGAATGGGACTGTCCCTATTTTCATTGGAGAAATGTTGGAGGGTATGTAATTACAGCGGAGGGGTGGGGGGTGTTGCTCTAGGGAAGAGAGGATCCATTGGGTCTGTATTCCCAAGACTGGCTTCAGATCTGTTAAAAGTGTGGCTAGCCAGGCACCAGCAATATATCTCTGCACCCGCACAATCATTATGGAAAACTCCAACAGGGCTCCAGCCATGGTCTACACAGCCGGCATCACACCTGCAAGAATAAGATATTACCAAGAACTGTGCTTTTGCAGATAAAGATAGATTTTGCGTACACAAAAGATCCTGGGGAAAGGGAGTCGATGATAAGGGCAATTTAGTTCCTTTATCTTTCCAGAACCATACACAAGGATAAATATAAGCCATCAGGGTTAAGTTAGGATTTGCAAACAAATGAAGCGTGCATTCATATATCACGTCATCTTTCCTTATCTAATGTCAACTTGAATGGCAGCAAGGGGCAAATACAGAGCGTTCTATTGTCACAACTCATCTGGGGGTTCCACCCCCTTCAGAAACCAGATGTTACACAGCCAGCTTTTCTGGATGTTTGTATTAATGACAAAAAATAAATAAATGAGAAGGGTAGTACTTTGTGGACCCAATATTGCGGGTAGTAACGGTGAATGCTTTAAAAAGCAGCATCCTTTGTTTAGCACTGTGCACCGGGCAGGAAAGCCACCCTGCAGGAAAGTAGTTTAAACCCAAAAGCAGGTTCATCTTACTGGTAGCTGAAGGTGCAACTCCTGCTGCATCAAACGCATTTGTGCCCAAATCCTACAAAACCGTGATGAATTTTTCAGCAATGCCAAGTGCATTTTCACCAGCACAACGAGCATTATTTCCACTTTCCAGAAAACAGTAAACAAGAGAGAGGTGCAGCTCAATGAAACTGCAAGCTCTTCCAATATACGAAACCATGGGACTCTCCAGAAGTCGTTGAACTCCCGTTCCCATCGGTCGTCAGGAATGATGGGTGATGCAGTGCAACTCGAGGGCCACAGATTCCCAACCCTGCTTACAATTAAAGTTTTGCTTTAACTGACATCATTCACCATCCACAGAGGCAAAACCAATAGTCCTCTGAGCTCTCAAGACTTTCAGAATTAAAGGATCCCACTATTAGGTATGTTTTTATTTCCAACCCAAAGAGAAATAATCAAAGAAAGTTTTTTCCTGAATACTTTTGCCCTTTTCATACAATAGCCCCTAAGTACGAACACACAACTTACAGCTCAACCGAGGAACGAAGAAAGATCCCTCTCTTAAGGCGGCTCGTCTCTCCAAGAGCCATAATTCAAATGGAAACAGGATGGGGAAATGGAATGGACAATAAATTTGTGAGATGAGTCCAGAGAAGTCTGATATAAAATGAGCAGGCACACGCACAAAACAGAAACTCATTTGGGAATGGGATGTGCTTTAACCCCTTCCCTTCCATTATTCTTCCAGAAAGCTCTGTTCCAACTACAGCTGTCCAAGCATTGTTCCAGCACCCGGGGTCCTGACCGCAGTTTTGGTTTTCGAGTCCAATTTTGAGAGGTTAGCTCTGGGGTCAGGCCATAGGAAATAACCGGTTAGCTATATCAGAGTCTACACCGCAGAAGCCACAGCCAACTGTTGCAACACATTGGTAGAGATGTTTCAACATTCCGTCTTCTCTCTCGGTCTGCAGAAGTGCTGGTGGGATATCAATGTGCACAGAACACCATGATTGTCTCTTATGTGGTTTTCAGGAGGAGGCTAGGAGAGTCCTCTTATGCCCTTCCTTGCACAACTGCCTTGGGAGCAGGCTGGCAGCATCCTGAATCGCGGCTTGAATTATCTGACGGGAGGCAGTGTTTGCCACCAACCTGGATGTCTTTAAAATAGACAAATATGCAAAACGGGCAAATTAATGGACAAGAGGGCTATCCAAGTCTCCTAGCCATGAGGGCTATGCTCCTCCTCCCAAGTCAGGGGCAGTAATGTTGCCGGAAACCACAGGAAGCGAAAGGGCTCTTGGGCTCAAATCTGCCCTGTGGGTTTGCCACAGGCATCTGGCTGGCCACTGTGAGAACAGGGATGTTAATTTAGATGGGCCACTGGCCTGATCCAGAAGACACTTATTGCGTCCTTGCATTCCCGCACTCCACATTATCCCCTACAACTCCCTCATGGAATGAATTCTGGGAGGCCAAACAATTGCTTCCATAGGGACTCGGAGACAGCACTCCCATGATCCCTCTCCATTTATCAGGGACAACAAGGCTAGCGTCCAGCTGCCCTCCCGCCTTGGGCACAGCACAACCTGTTCTTTCCCCTGTGAAATCCTGCTCTTTTGCCCTGTAGAACGCACCCAGAACCCCAGAGTTTGGCATGAACATACTCTAGGCCCCAGCAGCCGAATTATACCAAGTTTCATTAAGAATGGAAAAGGAAGAGAGAAGGACAAAATGGAGAAAGCAGAATATGGAAAATAAAAAGAGCTCTTTAGCTCTTACCTACTTATGCTGACCTAGTAATTTACAGACAGGCGTGTAGTCTCTTTGTGAGTAACACAGCATATGTGGTCAGTTGCGGGGTTTCTGTTTATTGATGAGGAAAAAACAGATGCTGAGCTGAAGGTGGTAAGGATCACATCCCCCTGTTTTAAATGCTTACTGCCCACATTGGGTTGAGTGACAGCCAACACTCTTCTTAAGCCAATCAAAGCACAGATCATGCTTGCCAGGTAACCCATGTGACACCTTTCCAAGCATTGGGGGGGAGGGTCCACACTCCCTGTGGCAAGGGAAAGATGACTATTGCTGGTGGACATGGCCACCCAGATTTCTCAACCTTCCAGCCTACAATATCCTGTGCTTGTGGGGCTTGCCCCCCCCCCAGCAACACTTAACAGTAACAGAAGGAAGTGTGGAGTGAAAACAGAAACTGTTGCCCCGACAAACTGTGAAGAAATCTGCTTTGAGGATGTTTAACGGTTAAAGAAACACCAAAGAAATCATTATTTCTTTGCAAAACAATGGATATTCCAAATGCAGCTAAAAGAAGTCTACTTTATGCCAGCATGGTTCTCTTTTGAAAACAGAAAACAAAATCCCTGATGATTTGCCAGCACCTACACCCATGCAAATTCTTCACATTTTTTTATTATTTTTCTTTGTCATGCAAATGTATTCCACTGTGAAAATACAAACAGAGCTCTCGCTTTTCTCACAGAAAAATCCCACTTATTTTTGGAATGAGAGTTTTAACAAATTTAACTGCATTTATTTAACATTTGACACACAAACACACAGAGTCTGCAAGTATCTTCAACTCGCTGTGTCAAAAGCCAAACCACACAGCCCTTTCTGCTCCGAGCGACACTTGCAAGCTGAGACAGGGCAGGTGGCCTTAAGATAAAAGGGTCTTCTCAGCAGTGGCCCCTTTCAGATGGAATGTCTATCCCATCGAGGCTCAGGTGGCATCTCCTTCATGACCTGCTTCATTCTCACATGTTATTCTTTTTTATTATCACAAACCCGATGCCTTTATTATGCCATGTCTTATTCTGGAGTTGTTAGGTTTGTACTCCCTGCTACTTGGTGTACGATCTTCTAGCCCCATCGCTCTTTCAGAATTAGGGTTTTAGTGCTGCTTTAGGTTTGGGTAGCTTCACTGGTTACTGCAAGGTGCTGATAATGCCAAGGTTGCAGGTTCGATCCCCATATAGGACACTTGCATATTCCCACATTGCAGGAGGTTGGACTAGATGATCCTGAGGGTCCCTTCCAACTCTACAATTCTAAGACGCCTGCTTCTTGGGAGAAAAGCAATGACAAACCTAGACAGCATCTTAAAAAGCAGAGACATCACCTTGCCAACAAAGGTCCGTATAGTTAAAGCTATGGTTTTCCCAGTAGTGATGTATGGAAGTGAGAGCTGGACCATAAAGAAGGCTGATTGCCGAAGAATTGATGCTTTTGAATTATGGTGCTGGAGGAGACTCTTGAGAGTCCCATGGACTGCAAGAAGATCAAACCTATCCATTCTGAAGGAAATCAGCCCTGAGTGCTCACTGGAAGGACAGATCCTGAAGCTGAGGCTCCAATACTTTGGCCACCTCATGAGAAGAGAAGACTCCCTGGAAAAGACCCTGGTGTTGGGAAAGATTGAGGGCACAAGGAGAAGGGGATGACAGAGGATGAGATGGTTGGACAGTGTTCTCGAAGCTACCAACATGAGTCTGACCAAACTGCAGGAGGCAGTGGAAGACAGGAGTGCCTGGCATGCTCTGGTCCATGTGGTCACAAAGAGTCGGACATGACTAAACGACTAAACAACAACAACATGATTTACATAGAAACTGTATCCTTACTGATTTTGTTGTTTTACATTGCTTTTAACTGTGGGTGATTGTTTTAGTGCTGCACAGAATTGCATTTTTGTTGATTTGGCTATTTTGAATACAGTGGTGGTACCTCTGGTTAAGAACTTAATTCGTTCTGGAGGTCCGTTCTTAACCTGAAACCGTTCTTAACCTGAGGTAACACTTTAGCTAATGGGGCCTCCCGCTCCTGCTGCTGCTGTGCCGGCGCGCGATTTCTGTTCTCATCCTGAGGTAAAGTTCTTAACCCAAGGTACTACTTCTGGGTTAGCGGAGTTTGTAACCAAAGGTGTTTGTAACGCTTGGTACCACTGTATATATGTTGTTTATTATTAAGAATAATATTATTAAGAATCCACCCATTAAGCAGACCCTCCAGGGTGGGCTACATAATATAAAAATACCCCCCAAAAATTATAAAATCACAATGAAACATAATAAAAACAGCAGCAAATCATTGAGGCAGTAGAGGGTGTGGCTCATTTTTTAAATAAATAAATAAATCACTACACCTCAACCTTTGAAAATGTGGGACACTTTTTCCATGGTTGCCCCTAGACCAGGGAAAGGAAACCTGTCCCCCTGTATTGGTTGTTGGACTCCATCACCCATCATCCCTGACCACTGGCCATGCTGCCTGGGGCAACCATGGAAAAAGTGTCCCACATTTCACTGCTCCTCGAACTACATTTGGCAGCAACACCATGGTCATGGCCTTCGCAGCTGATCTGAGGTTCAAGGATGTTACTATTCAGAATGGACCCAACGAAGTCAATGGACTTGCACAACTATTTCATTGGGTCTATGTGGAGTGTGACTAATGCTGCCCTATATTTCTTGTTCAGCGCCAGGAGAATGACAGTTATTGGACAACTGGTAGAGCTAAAAAACAATAATATATATATTTTGCCAAGCAGCTCAGATTTTAGAACAAGTCTCCAAAAGACAGGCAGTTCTCACTCCTATAACATGGTTTCTACCAAGTTCCTGTAGATTCCCAAGCCAAAATAAACTTCCTAAGAAAATAATCTAATAAGCATCCAGTTTTCCAGGAAACTGTTCTTTATTATCCATTTTGCTACAGTTCTCTTTCTTGCAGGGTTGCAGTCATTCACGAAACATTTGAGCATTTTATAGGGAACTTTCTTTCCCTGACTTCTATACACAAACTCTTTCTAAAGCATGTCTGCAAGCCAATATTGCTCTCTTCATTAGGATTGAAACCAAGAGCCAAAAAGAGCCATGAGCCAGAGTGCAGCTATAGTTCAGCCACTCAGTTTCGCCTTCCCCAATTTCCTACTATTATTTCTGACTCCTTTTTCACACACCCTCTGAGGCAAATGTCTGAAATTCCCATAGGGATTGCGTTAAGGAACTGAAGTAATGCTACAAATGCCACTCAACCCCCAGTCAAACAAAAGATAAGCCCAAAATAAGTTCATTCTTTTTTCTCTCACAGTGACACTATTCAGAGACAGGAAGGAAATTTAAGGAGAAAAGAGAGAGCCTTCCTACAGAAATGCTGCCTTGAGACTTCAAAGCTACGATAGCCACTTGCCCCCAGATTGGCACATCATGTCTATACGTTCGCTTTAAAAAATGAAGCATCTCCTGAAATTCTACACCGTGGGGAACACGCAAGGTGATGGATTCTCTCTGTACCGTGAACTACCAGCAGCCGCTTCAAAACAAAAGAAGACACATGTCAGTCCTTTATGCAGTAACAGGAACAAGCAGATCCAACAACCAATAAATAACTGGCACAGAATCACAGAACTGGAGAGTTGGAAGAAATGGCGGTCATCTAGTTCAACCTCTGCTTTAAGACTTCCAGTCAAGGAGAGTCCACTACCTCCTGAGCAGTGGCAAAGCTGCATGCTCCGCTACCAGGGGTGGAGAGCAGGTGGGGGCACAGAGCACCTCCCAGGGGCATGGCACGCCGCCCCACAGGGGCGTGACATGCGTTCTGGGGGCGTGGCACACTGCCTGTGGGGGTGTGGCGCCCGGCACGTGGAGGGATGCAGCGCGTGTCCGGGGGGAGCGCCGTGATGGCACCCTACCGGAATAGTGGTGCCAGGGGCAGTCTGCTCCCTCCACACTCCCATTCCTCTGCCAGTGCTCCCGAGGGAGACCACTCCACTGTCAAACAGGTCTTGCTGTCAGAAAGTTATTGAAAACATATTGCGTATGCATGCACTTAAAGCTCTTGTAATAACTTTCACCATTTGTAAGCATTCAGCACTATTCAAAGCTGCTGATTCTTTAAAAGCTTTCCAATCTCAGCTTTGCACAAAGAGCAAATTATGGGATCCATTTCACCATTCCCACCCAAATGGTGCAATGAACCTCATTTAAAAACTCCTTTAAGAAACAGTGCATGACTGAGAAGAAATTGCCATGTATTCATGAACTGTATGACAAGCATGGACTGCTGGCTACAGATTTGTGCTTTTTCAAGCAAGTTTTCAGAACACTTCCAGAACAGACATCCAGATTTAGGCAAAGTCAGTGTCTAGAGTTTAGAAAAATCAACCCACCTTTGGGAATCAAAAAACACTGGCTTTCCAGAGGCCCTTTCCACTCCAGTTCCACACAGTGAGTCATGCATATTTCTTTCCAGTATGTTCACCCTAGTGATTATAGACTGCTACACCAAGCCAATTGCAGATTATATAATAAACAAGATCTCATGCTAGATAAAGAAAGAAGTGTCCCACAGGTGCATCAAACCACTAGCATAGAGAGGCACATCTGCGAGTATAGAGTTTGGATTGTTTATTTCTCTAGACACACTGTATATTAATTCTTGGAGCAAAGGAAGATTCTACAGTTAGAATTTCTACTCCATTGATATTCTTAGTACGCCAATAGCAGATGGGAAGCTTGATCTCTTCCCCTCAGGAATCTTCTTCTTCTTCTTCTTCTTTGGCGATCACTCGTAGCCAAGTAAGATGGTCTTCCATGGACACGGTCTTAACAGTGAGTCCATAGGTGACTGTGGAGACCAATTCTGGATCCACACATCCTTCCACCGTGGAGACATAGGTTTCCAGGTAGGAGTTGGTCACGGTGTGAGTTTGCCAAACGTGCCTTCCTCTTAGCTCGTTTCTCCCTTTCGTCCTGAGTTCATGCTTCTTCAAAGCCCATAACACCTTTGGTAAAGGCTGTTCTCCAATTGGAGTGCTCGCAGGCCCGTGTTTCCCAGTTATCAGTGTTTATACAACATTTGTTGAGATTTGCCTTGAGAGGCTTTTTAAACCACTTTTATAGTCCATGGGTATTTCGCTTTCCATTCTTGAGTTGGGAATAGAGTGGTTGCTTTGGAAGACAATAATCAGGCATCTGAGCAACATCCAAAGCCTTAAGCCCTAACGTGATAGGATGGTTGCATACCCATATGTCTGCTACAAAGCTTCAGGAAGGAACAATATGCAGTAGACACACCTCAAATTTACCACTGCCAATTGCATCTGCTTTCTCCAACTGTTCACTCAACCACGTTTCTCTTGGCCAGGCTCCATGAGGCAAAGTAAGAGAGATGTGGATGGTGGAGAGACGTGACTGGAGAGGAGGAGGACAACAGTTTCGAGGGTGGGAAAGGGGTTCAGTTTCATTTTCCTGCTACAAAATCTGCGTTCCAAGACCTGTGTCATGCCACCATTGTGTCTGTCTCGGAACACAGATCCTTACAACTTCTTCCATCTCCCTTGATATCCCACCTAAGCAAAATGGTTGGCTGCTCCTTCATGTCTCATGGCCACTCCCAACTTTACGTTCTATCAGCTTATCAGCCCAGATGTCTTTCATGCTGTGCTGCTCTGTGTCTGCTTCCCAATCCTAAATTTATCCTGTTGAAATGACATCATATTCGCCGTAGCAATGCTACTGCATCAGGCAGAGCAAAAATGTGTAAACCTTGAAATGCATCTACTATTCTCTCTATAGCCCTGTTCAGGCATCCCTGTCTGAAACTTGAAGTACACCTCCTGACCCCAGGCGATTGCTACTAGGTAGATGAAAACCAAATGGCCGGTGCCAATTTGCCAAGTGGGAAAAAATTCCTACCCAGCCCCAACAACATGGTGACCAACAACTGCCATAGCAAGGTCAAATCAGAGCAATTCATTAGAAGAGGGTGTGTGGGTAGGGTGATCTGACGAAGAGGTGAGGAAGAGGGAGCCATCCTTAAATGGCCCACGGCGACTCCCACCCTGCTGACTGATTGGCTGAGGCTGTCTCTCAACACAGGTGACGCGGTTGGTCATGACGTAGGGGTGAGGTGGTGTACCTCCATCCCCACGCCGGAAAACTATTGAGGCACGGCCACCTGTGCACAACGTCGCCCACCAATATAGAGGTGAGAAGATTTGGAGTACACCTTGTGACCCCAGGCAATGATTTCCGCCGGTGATTTCCGACTCCCTACCCCATGCATTTGCTGTATGTGTGGATGGAGTGTACCTGAACAGGGCTCTAACTGAGAACTTAAGACTGTTGTTCCGCTGCCTTTGTTTTTCGAAAAATCAGTAGAACCACCACATTATTTTTCAGTAAATGGTCAAAAATTTAAACAAACAATAGCTCAGGATACAGTTTCCTAAATCAGCAAAAAATTAATTAATTATGTAACATATAAAGAAGGATATAACCTCTGCTAAATCTAGCTCTAAGACACAGTTTTCTTAGAAGTGACTTTTACTGAAGATGCAGGAGGAATCAGGGTGCACTCAGAATAAAAACAAGACCCTGGCTGTAGTGCATTCAAAAAGTCCAAAGCAGTCATTTATGTATTATTATTATTATTATTATTATTATTATTATTAATTATTTAAAAAAAATACTGTCTGTGATTTAAAATGTTCAGGCCCTAATTGGAATGCATCCCAAGAGATTCCCAAATAGCAATGTGAATTTTCACTACCGCTGCACAAGTTTAATAAGGCAGATGTGCTTGCATTACCCTGGAGAAAACGGCCACCGCAACACCAGGAAAAAGACAACCGAAATGTCTTAGTCGCAAGATACTTACCAGTCCTGCAATGGGAGTTGGCAGTCTGTTGATCTTTTTGACCAAACCAGGCTTTATGGAATTCAGCAACCTGTCACGAGAAAGGAGTGTGTCAGATGAAGGATCAGTTAGAAGGCTCAACTTGCAAATTGCTTTCTCCCGGTTGGTGAGAACGCTTAATGCAGCAAACGACGGCAGGGAAACCTTGAGACGATTAACTTGGGACAAAAATTACGTAAGCCTGCAAGCGCTATTGTTTTAAGTTCAGATTGGTATCTCTAGGTCTGTCGAGAGCTTCGAGCTGCAGTGCGTACTTAAGTGAAGGGCTGAGGAATTTGAGGCATGGATTCAACCTGTACACAACTGGCTGGCTCTGGGCAAAGAAGGGAAATGCAGTGAGACTGGCCACACTTGAGCTGATTTATACCAGCAGGCCAGAAGGTCATGTGATTCCCTGACCCCTATAAAATAGGGAGCAACCAGGAGTCCTTGATCTTCCCACTACAGACTGCCTTCACCTCACTCACTCCCTGTCTGCCTTTCCCTTGCCTCACCCTCAATTCAACTTTGAAAAGGAACTGAAGGGGTGTTGGCGCAAGAAAAAAGAGCGAGAAAGGGATGCCAGCTGATTTTCTAGAAAAAGAGGTGCCTGAATTTACCATGAACAGGCTCCCTCATTCTCTCTCGTTCTCTCTCAACTGAAGCCAGCATGCTCATGTCATTGAAAACCTCCACTGTCACATCTGTGGTGTCAATGTGACATCAAAGCACTGTGGGACCTGCAACATGTGTGTGTGTGTGGATTTGATCATCACTGCATGTGGCTCAACGGTTGTGTGGGAGAAAGGAACCATTGGCTTTTGCTCAACAGCGTGATATCTGCCATCCTAGGCCTTCTCCAAATCCTACTCATTGCTTTCTGCATTTTTGTGGAGTTCTTCCTTAACCCCATGAGGCTGCGCACAGACCAGCACTTTGAAGGCCTGAAGAACCCAACGGATGTGTGGTTTGTGCTCCCATTGAGACACAAGGACCTGCCATTTTGGGGCGATGGCGCCCACCTGAGTTCCGGCTGAAAAAAGGCCCAGTCGGAAACCATGAAGCAGGACTGGTGAACCTGTAGCCCCTCAAATGCTGTTGGACTACAAGTCCCATCATCCCCCACCCTTGCTGACTGGGGCTGATGGAAGTCTCACAACAACCGAAGGGTCACAAGTTCCCCATTCCAGATCTGCATAGCAAAATAGAACGGTTGGCGCAAACTGGAACAAACTTCATAACAAACTGGTTGGTGCATGCCACAATGTGTAGCGCTGGGTCCGACGGTGGATTATGAATCTCTCCCCACAGAATTCATGGCATGGTGGTGGGCGCTGCCAAAGGTTGCAATGCCTGCATGGGGAGAATTCATCCCACAGAGATCATTTCTGGATTTTTCCACAGGTGACATTTGGGTGAGACATCTGATCAACGTTCCTGGTCCCCTCTTGATGGCTGCTCGGGAGCTGAACTCAATTTAAGCAGAATATGGCTGCCAGAATATTAGCCAGTTCAGACTGGTGAAACCACAGCACATCAATTCTGCAGGAGTCACGCTCCTGGCTGCCTCCTTGCTTCTGGGCCCAATTCACTGGTGCTTAATGCTAATGCCCCAAGATGCTTGATACCTATATATCTAGAAGAGCGCATCTCACTGTACTAGCCTGCCAATGCCTTAAAAGACGTATTTATACGCCTGAGCCTTTTTGGAGTTTCAGCCTCGATTGCTTAACCCGCTCAGCAGCTGACTGCTTTTAGCTGCCTTAATCTGATTATCATTACATTAAAAAAAAAAAAGTTATTTTAAATAAATAAAGGGGAGAAACGACAAAGATGTGTGGCCAAGAAATTGACAAGGAATGTTTAGGCAAAAGAATGGGAAGGATGGGGGGAATACATCGGGTGTGTCTCTAAAATTGGAGGGGGGATGAAATGGCCATTGTTAAAGAGATTTCAAAGCTTAAGTTCTTGGAGAGAGAGAGAGACTGCGGGCTTAATATCCCTTTGAGCCAAATTCCCAAGATCAGAGAGTCATTTTTCAGTCTCTAGCGCCTACCACAGAAATAGATAAATAAATTTCTAAATCCTGAGCCCCTGATTACCACTATTGGTTTTTTCCACTCATTTACCAGTTTTTTTTTGGGGGGGGGGGTTCTGGTGCTCAGCCACTCAGCATCAGATATTGGTTTCCCTTACCTTTAAAATATCAGGCCCAACACCTTTATCTAAGTCACTGATGGCAGGTATGAGTGGGGAAATATCAAACATAATCATCATCATCATCATCATCATTCGGGATTTGGATGTAATGAGGACCTTCAGGTACCTTTGTTTTCAAATGCCTTGGTACTCAAACAACTTGGAACCCAAACACTGCAAACCCGGAAGTAAGTGTTCCGGTTTGTGAACATTTTTCAGAACCGAACGTACTCCATTTTGAGTGTTAAACTTCCGTTTTGAGTGCCACACTTCTGTTTGCAGTGTTACGCTGAGGTCTGTCTGTTTTTGCTATTTATTTTACATTTTTGTGGTTCTTTTTTGTTATGTTTTTGTGTCTGTGTGGAACCCAGTTCAGCTATTGATTGATTGATTGATGGATTGATTGTGTGACTGCAGTACATTTTTTATTGTTTTCATTTCATGGATCGATGGTCTCGTCAGATAGTAAAATTCATGTTAAGTTGCTGTTTTAGGGGTTGCTTTTAAAAGTCTGGAACGGATTAATCCATTTTGCATTACTATCTATTGGAAAGCGCGCCTTGGTTTTGGAACGCTTCGGTTTTGGAACAGACTTCCGGAACGGATTGAGTTTGAGAACCAAGATACCACTGTATTTTTCTTCCATTCCCAGCACCTAACCAGCATGACTCACAACTCGAGTGAGCAGCATAACAGGAATGCGAGAATGTGTGAATCTGCAGATCAATCAGCTGCTAACTCTACAAGTGATGTGTGTGGAAGATCCCTTAGATCCAGGGCTTTTTCCTCCCAGCTAGAACTCACTGGACCTCTGTTCCGGCACCTCTCAGGTGGGCGCCATTGACATTATAACAAGAACGAGGGAGGCGTTCATGGTGAGTTCCGGCACCTCTTTTTTCTAGAAAAATAGCACTGCTTTGTTGTTGTTGTTCAGTCGTTCAGTCGTGTCCGACTCTTCGTGACCCCATGGACCAGAGCACGCCAGGCACCCCTATCCTCCACTGCCTCGCAGTTTGGCCAAACTCATGCCAGTCGCTTTGAGAACACTGTCCAACCATCTCATCCTCTGTCGTCCCCTTCTCCTTGTGCCTCCATCTTTCCCAACATCAGGGTCTTTTCCACTGCTTAGATCCCTTAAAACACTGAAAGGGAAAGATTTCACAGTAGCTTCCAAAATAATAAAGCTTACCGGGGCCTAAAGATTTTGGGTAATTTCCCAGATCTATGTGAGTTAGCAACCAAATGGCTTGGGTCTACTCAAGCTTAACATTTGCAGACAATTTGCATGTAATGTCTGTGTGGCACACCCATGAGCCAGATGTAGGAGAGAGAAGACCAGTGTGCGGGTCCCCCGTTACATATAACTTTTATGCACATATTTTAATTGACTTGGGCTAGGGCTATTATAGTTTGGGAGACTCAAGTGGGGATTCCCACGCTCCGTGTTGATTAGCACACCATTTATGCAAAAGCGAAGAAGCAAACCATGAGAACGGCATCTTCCCAGTTTCATGCTATCAGCTGACAGCTGCAATGAGCACACCTACTATAATTCAGTACACGCGGGACTATGTACCGTACTCTGCACTAGAAGTATTAACCCAATGGCTCTAAAAGCTGTGCACCAAGAAAAACGTGGTTACTTCTGCAACCTGTTTAAAACGAGAAAACATTGTGCACTGTGATTTTGGTTTTGATCATCGGGGGGGGGGCAACGGGATTAGACAAATTTGTGGAGAATAAGGCTACTAGATCTGTGTGTTGGACTAGCATATGGGAAACCGGGGTTCAAATCCCCTCTCAGCCATGAAGCGCCTGGGGTGAACTTGGGCCAGTCACTCTCTCTCAGCCTAACCTACTTCACAGGCTTGTCGTGAGGATAAAAATGGAGAGAGGGAGACCCATGTATACTACCTCGAGCTCCTTGAAGGGAAGGTGGGACATACTTGTGCTAATAACAAAAACAAAGAGTATGATGGCTATGCATAAGCAGGAGAATTTGATTGCACTCATGTCCTACGTAGAATAATAAAACCATAGAATTGTAGAGTTGGAAGGGACCATAAGGGTCATCTAGTCCAACCCCTGGCAATGCAGGATTCTATTTGCCCAACGTGGGGTTCTAACCCACAACCTTAAAAGTCTCATGCTCTGCTGACTGAGCTATTCTGCAGGCTTTGTCTAGGCATCTGGCTGGCCACTGTGGAAAATAGGGTGCTGGGGTTTAGTCTAAACTAGCAGGTCTTTTTTTATGTACCCAGTGCTATTTTTCTATATATACATATATACATATATACATATATATATATATATATATATATATATATATATATATATACACACACACACACACACACACACATATATATATATATATATATATATATATATATATTATATACAGTGGTGCCCCGCTAGACGAATGCCTCGCTAGACGAAAGGCATTCGCTAGCGGAAGGCTGCCCCGCAAGACGAAAAAGTCAATGGGCTTGCCTCGCAAGACGAATTTTTTCCCCCCGCGAAAACCGCTATTCTGCCTTGGTGCTTCGCAAGACGAAAAATTCGCTATACGAAGACACTCGCAGAACGGATTATTTTCGTCTTGTGAGGCACCACTGTATATCACTCTCAATTTCCTACTCATATTGAAATACTGCCCCTCAATGAGGCCAAACTTATATTCACAAAATGTTTAGGGGCATGCGTACCCCTGCGGTCCTCTCCCCCGCAAAAAGCACCGTATGTACCTACTGTATACACTGAAGCCCAATGCCCTACTTGAAATCTCAGTCTTGGCTTCTAGGATTTCAGCAAGCATAGATTTTCAGAGTCAATGCCTTCAGCCATAAGGACTAGAAACCTCCTTTAAAAAAAAAAAAGGACTGCAAAGGCCCTCATGAAGCACATCCACATAGTGGCAGAGCTTCACACTCCAGCACTGGGGGGCGGAGAGCGGGGGGGCAGGCTTGGCGCACATCCTGAGGGCGGGGCATGCCGTCTGTGGGGACGGGGTACCCAGCGCAGGCAGGGGGCAGCCATGATGGCACCCTGCCAGGATCGCGCTGCCAGGGGCGGTGCACTCCCCCTGCACTCCTCTTCCTCCACCAGTGCATCCACATTCTGTGCTTCTTCTGAATTCCTGCAGAACTGTGGCACACACACACAAAATTAAGGATATTATCCACTGCTGTGTCTTGAACATCCAAAACGCAGAGTGCAATGTTCAGTAGAATAAAAGGGGCCAGGGAACTCTGATTGTTGAAGCATGAGGTTAAAATTAATCAGATAATAGTCTAGTTTTGCAAGTGGTAAAGTCTGTTCACCTAGCATTTAAACATTTTTTTCTTCCAGACCAGCATAATAACAACAACACCAAGTAATATTTTCCTAACTTAAGAATTTCCAGAGTTAATGCAGGTACTTCCACTCACTGCCTAAATTTTCCACAGTGGGAAATATTGAAGAAAGGGGCACACAGAGAGAGAGAGCAGAATTTTAAGAATGCACAAACTATAACACTTGATTGCAGGATTTCCCCCTGCATTTCAGGCGCACTCACAAAAGCGAATCCTGGAGGTCTTAATGCAAACTCCAAATGTCAGAAGCTGCTTGAAATAAATCTTTTAAAAATGTTTGCATTGGCCCCATTGAAGGTTAAGTAAGAGGTGAAGGGGAAGAGAGAGGAAAGGATCCGGGCTTGCAGTGGGAGGAAATGAAAAATGTGGTTAGACCACCACTATTAATGATTAGGGACCCAAGCTTATGAGGAAGAGGAAGACAGCAAAGAAAAAAACTCTCCCTATTCAGTTCTTTGCCTGAGGCATCAGAATAGAGCTGCTATTCTTTGGCATATTTCTTTCAATGCAGGCTGGCTTTTTTTAAAAAAATAAAAATAAAAATACTTGTTTATTGACTGAAAGCAGCAAACTAAAATTTAAGAGTCTTCTGTGTGGTCTTTCAACATTTAAGTCAAATGGAAACTAAAGCAAATTGGACCCTTCAGAGGCAAATAAAACAAGGTTTGCTTCCTACAGATGATATAAAAATACAACAAACATGCACAGGACAAACACTGGTGCCTTCACTTCAAAAAGGGCTGGCAGGTGAGGTCACTGTTAGGTTCTGTGCTGCCATAAGGAGAGGCATGGGCTGCAAAGAACCGGATTCAAATCTCCATTTGTCCATAAAGCGCACTGGGCGCCCCAAACCAGTTTCTCTCTCTCAGAAGTTCCCTTGCGGCTTTGGGGGCAGTGTGGTGACTTCTGAAACTGACCAGAATTTCAAAAGCGGGGGGCGGGGGGGGTTGCCATTCAAAGTGTGTTGTGGGGGGGGAGTCACACATTCCAGTAAGCATGCCCCAGTCCTTGTGGGATCCCAGCTTTAGGCAAAAGTTATTCCTTCCCTCTGGCTATATTATTCTCAATTCTTTTATGCAGAAGGTTATTCCGGCTGCAACTTTGCATAGCTCCCACTTGATGCACTACTTTCTACTTGTTGCTTTGGCCACAGACCCCATACCGAACTATAATATTTGTTCCTCATTACATCTTGAACAATAAAAACATAGCAGGTTGCGACTCCGGCCTGATACAAAAACAGCCTCCCATGTCCCTGCCTGAACTGAGATCTCTGTCCTTAATGAGACTGGACGTCTCCCTCCAGGCTAGACGCAAGCCAAATCCAAGAAGCCGATAATGGTTTGGCATTAGAATATACAGCACTGTAAACCACAGGAAATCGCTAGCCTTTTGTCACATTGTGGCATGGGTCACTCACATTTATTCCATAAAGGCAAAATACCTGTTTTTGTTGTTTTTGTGTGTGTGTGTGTGTGTGTGTGCGTTTATGCACCCACAAAGCAAAAACAACAAACTCCCCTAGCTGCTATTGTTATCACAGTGCTACTGTTAATCTTAGGCAGTGACTAATTAACCAATTAAGTAAGATATACATTTTACCACCAAATAAACCTAAAACTCCCATGAATGACTGGGAAAGCCTTTCAAAGTTAGGAGTACTTGCAAAATTATTACGCCCAAGCAATGAGCACACCAAATGCACACTTAGCACATCTTGGAAAGCAAATGCCACTCTGGATTCTGTAGTTGGTTCCAAAAACCAGTTTCTCTCACAACTGACCTGACCCCAATTAAAAAAACCGTGGCAATACCTTCTGCCCTGCAGTGGCGTTTGAAGCATTGAAGAGGAAAATGATAGGACACAATGGAAACATAAACACAGAACTGATCATCTCTGGAATAACTTGAAAGATAGGATACCAAACCACTGGTCTATCCTGCTCTTTGGGTATTAGCTAGCCCCTCCACTCCCCATTCACACTGATTCATAAAATCCATTAAAAAACAAGTATCATAGCCCTCACTGTCATAATCACTTCCTTTACACTGGACAAGCCGTAAGATACTGTTGTAAGGAAGATGTCTTCCAGAGAAGACGAAGATGGAATACTTTGCTTTCAAACTTACAGCCTTACCTACTGGTTTTTGGAATTCAAGCAAGACTTTAAATTGCCCGTTTGCTTCTGCTCATTCCAATCTCTCTGAATTCTAATTTTTAAAGGGTGTTGCTAAAAGGGGTGTTTTGATCACTTATTTAATGCCTTATAAAGAGACTACTCGGTATTAAACAAACGGTTGCAATTGCAAACAGCTGTTCAAACATTTACCAGCAGGTCCGGTCCGCCTATCTGCAGCAGCTGGGCAGGCAAAACTGACAACAGTGGTTAGACTAGATTGCCACAGTACTACAGATCAGCGTGCCCAATGCCGCTTCCGGAACTATACATGCACTTGTAATGTACATGGAAGGGAGCAAAAACGAATGGGCCAGACCTTTCCCAGACAAAGGGGTGTTTACTGAGACAGTAAAATAAAAGGGTCAGAATACTTGTTGCAGAAGGGAGCAAGGAAGGGTCTCAAGAGAGGGAGGTATGGCAGCAGGGATCGATGCACTGTGATGTTTTGACATCTGGGGAAATGAGAAGGAATAAAGCCGTAGAACCTGGAAAGCTAGAAAGATGGGGAGGGGCAATACTACCTTGTTCCCCCTCCCCACAACTTGATATGCATATTCCTTAGCCTTTTCCCTAATTTTTATTATTTTTATTTTAAGTATCCAACATTACAGTCAATATTGTTATAGACTGGAAGGGGGAAACCCCCCCCCAACCCTAGAAATTAATAAATGGCGGGGTTTTGATTATCTGTGATGTGAAAGGAGAAATACAAGCTGCAGAGGAAGGCGTTCTGGGAAGAAGAAAGGAGAAGAAAGACTGGAATCCATCTTGGGCAGGCTGGCTGAAGGCTGGTTGTGAGAGATGCATTGGACTCTAGGGCTGCACTGCTGTGGGGGACAAGCTCCTCTTGAAATGACCAGGCTGTAAAATCCAGATTCCCTCTATGCAGACTGAAGGTGTAAATAGGTGAATAAACCTATTTCTTAAAGCTACGATAGTCTCAATTCTACACAGGAACACAGACCCTGGGTGAGTGCCTGGAACCCCCAGGAATCTTGCAGAGAGCGGGGGGTGGCACACGACTTTTGTAACAATACATTTATTACACTAATGCAAGCACAGCAATATTATTCTATGCTCCTTGTAATTTAGAAAAGTGAAAGAAGAACAGTTACGTTGACCAAGGGCAGGAAAGAGCACTATGTGTGGCACCAATACGTGAAGTAAGCGAAATTACAAACTGAAGTTTGGGAGAGAGTTTGATGCGCAGAAGTCATTTTCCCAAACGTCCATCCACAGTATTCTGAACAGCAATGTTGAAGTGGGCGGGGGGAGACTAGGCTTCATACATGCCACTATTAATTGAGGAAAAAACAGGAAAAGATGTGTTGGCTCAACTGCAGCACGAAGGAAGCCAGCAAGGCTCTGGGTGCCTGCGATCTGTTCTACAGCACCACTAACTTAAGCAAAACTAAAAAGGAACTCAATGGGAATAGCCTCTTATTCTGGCACACAAAGACAGCTCCTGCAAAAATTGCTTTATGCTGTATTAGTCAATCCAAACCACTGTGCCAGAAGCCATGAAATCACTCCTTCAAAAAACGAAAGAGCTTAGCGCCTAAGCACAGCTGCATTAGCAATTGTAACGAGTAATGTTATGAAAAACAGAAGTGTTGCTTTAAATCCAGAAAGAAGAATGGCTACTTTAAAAAGGTTTTCACACTTTCAGATCTATGGCATACTTCCTTTTACCCAGTCTATTACTATTATACGCACATTCCTTTCCAAGTCACCATGTACACACATATTTTTGTTAAAGACAGTTTTGATGAGAGACTCGTGTATTATGTACTGAGATATCTGGACCATGGAATGGAACATAATAGTAAGAACCATCCCTTCAACTTTCCCTTACACTGAAAAGTTTCAACAGAAGCAAGTTGCAGGTGTATTAAACCTAGCTGCATATACCGTACTTGGACCAGCCTTCAATTAGTCTGAGCACCGGCAAACCCAAACCAGCTGGGAAAAGAGCTTCAAAATACCACTCTCCATTTTAATCTGTCTTCAGGTCCCTTCAGATTTACCTCATGCACACCAGTTGCAAACAAGACATCACTTTCCATCGCTCAGTGTAGTGAAAACAAAGCACGATCTGGTCTAATCAGGGGTATATATTTTTTGAAAGCCTCTGACAGTGAAACAGGAAGCGCATATATAACGCAAACAAACGGGAACATAATGTGAAGCAAACCACAAAATAAGCACAAGTTAATATACCAGTAGTTTTAATATAAATCTGCAATTGTTAAAGTCATAGATCATTTGAACTTGGGGTTACAAGTGACGTACTTTTTCTGGTAACACTGTCACAATCATACAACTGAGGGAGGAACATTTCTGACATGCCCATAATACCTGTATGGATACTTTAATCGCCCCAGCATCAAAACCTCTGGAACCTTCTTTCTCAACAGGATTCAGTCTGCCCCTCATTTTGTCCTCAGGGTTCAAGAATATGAAATCTATGAGCCTTACATGGAAGGGGAACACTTATCCATACCTAGACGCCACATGCGCCATTCTTTACTGGGGTGAGGGACATGTTGCTATTTTCTAACGTTGCTATCAGTAGCTAAGTACAAGATGGTAAGTTGCTTTTAATGCTGTGAAGGTAGGTAAAGGTAAAGGACCCCTGGACGGTTCAATCCAGTCAAAGGCAACTATGGGATGTGGCGCTCATCTCCGCTTTTCAGCCCGTGGGAGCTGGCATTTGTCCACAGCCAGCTTTCCGGGTCATGTGGCCAGCAGGACTAAACCACTTCTGGTGCAACGGAACACTGTGACGGAAACCAGAGTGCACAGAAACGCCGTTTACCTTCCCGCCACAGTGGTACCTATTTATCTACTTGCACTGGTGTGCTTTTGAACTGCTAGGTTGGCAAGAGCTGGGACAGGGCAATGGGAGCTCACCCCATCACACTGATTTGAACCACCAACCTTCTGATCAGCAAGCCCAAGAAGCTCAGTGGTTTAGACCACAGTGCCACCCGCATCCTGACTTTGAAGGAAAGATAAGTGACTGGAGTCAGACAGATGCCACTGATTGTGCACACAGCCCCACCCATTTCTGCTCCAGACAGGAAAGGGTGGGGTTCTTACAGGTTTGACCCTGCATGACTCCAATTACCTCAGCAATGGAATGGTCAAACCACTTCCCAGACATGTCCCTGGGAAAGAGACAGGCAACCGAACACAATTGCCAAGATGCTCTCTGTCCATCACTGCACTTAAATGATAGGGTTTGCTTGTCAAGGTTGCCAGATGGCTGACTGAGGAACGCTAGACCCCGGGCAAGCAGGATTCACAAGAGCCGATCACACTCATGCCAGAGTGCAATGGAACAATCTCTGCCAGGGTAATCTCTGTGAACCTCATTGGTCAGACAAAGGGTATTTGCAAGCAAGCAAGGCATTTTTTTCTCTTCTTTTGTACTAAAGGTCCACAAATTGGTTAGACTGGGATTAATAGGGCAACATGAGCTGAGCGGTAACTTAATTCCCTGTTAATTAAGCACTTTTCTCCCAAAGGCACTATTAGCCAAGGACGAAATGTACGACTAGAGACAGAGAAAACATAAAAGCTGCAAGACAAACCACACCTCTAGTTTTCAAATACAGTTTTCAGTCCGTCATGTACGTATTTGGTAACATGGGGAAGTACAGTGACGGACACATCCATATGGACCTTTATATCCAACCCTTCCTCCAAGGAGCTCAAAGTGGCATCCATCACTTTTTCCTTACAACAACTTTATGAGGTAGGTTAGAGAGCTGTGAGAGAACTATGAAGTTCACTGGGCGACCATGGGCCTTAGGTCACTCTCAGCCACCCTAATCTACCTCAAAAGTAGGCCTGCCACTAGGTTTGAGGAGGTCCTATAAGGTACTAGGGACGCGAGTGGCACTGTGGTCTAAACCACTGAGCCTCTTGGGCTTGCCGATGAGATGGTTAGTGGTTCGAATCCCCGTGACAGGGTGAGCTCCCGTTGCTCTGTCCCAGCTTCTGCCAACTTAGCAGTTCAAAAGCACAGCAGTACAAGTAGATAAATAGGTACCACTGTGGCGGGGAGGTAAACAGCGTTTCTATGCGCTCTGGTTTCCCTCACAGTGTTCTGTTGTGCCAGAAGCGGTTTAGTCATGCTGGTCACATGACCAGGAAAAACTGTCTGTGGACAAATGCCAGCTCCCTCAGCCTGAAGTGAGATGAGCGCCACAACCCCATAGTTGCCTTTGACTGGACTTAACCATACAGGGGTCCTTTACCTTTTACCCTCAAACCTGTGAAGTAGCACCCTGGCATTACACTCCCACAATTGAACTTACTGTGTGTTAGGGGCAGGTAGCGTCAGAGATGCTTGGCCCTGTTCTCATTCCACATACAGAAATTAACTACACTGGAAGTTAAATCTTAACTCACTAGTGGTGCTGGAGTAGCATCTCCCACAACACCCGAGACAGCAAGCTAAGGGGGTGGGATGGAACATGCCATGTGGCATAGATAGCTCTGTCCTCGAAAAGAGAGGGAATGCCCAGGGGGCTTAGGAGAAACTGCAAGGGGGCTGTGCTTTCTGCTACCATCCAGCGTTTACCTCCTGAGGTGGTTTCCCCACTTTGCCTAACAGTAGGGCCGGCTCTGATCTCCCAGTCCAGGCATAGGCAAACTCCAGCCCTCCAGATGTTTTGGAACTACAATTCCCATCATCCCTAGCTAAGAGGACCAGTGGTCAGGGATGATGGGAATTGTAGTCTCAAAACATCTGGAGGGCCGGAGTTTGCCTATGCCTGTCCCAGCCGACTAGAACTTAATTGTGCACAAGATATTGCACTTCTCGAATGCTCTGATGCAGTTCTCATTGAAAATAAGCACATTTTAGGAGTACATGTAATACCTTTTGTGAGTAATATTCAGAGTAGACTACTCTGAGTACCACTTACTTTAACATAAAGTTTTAATCTAAATAAATGAATGACTTGCGGAATAATGCAGATAGGTTTTGCCCCACAAAACTCAGTGTGACCCTTGAGAATGGAGTCAGCCTTTACCTTCAAGTCCCCATCCTGTAATCTATTTCTGGCGGCCCCTGTTAAATATGACAAAACTTTGGAAATGGTTATGTATTAACACAAAGCAAAGCATCCTGGTGGACTATCTGGTCACACTAAGGCCAATTTCTTGAGCTGTGAAGAATGCTTGCTAGGCAACAGCAGAAGCCTGCATGTTAAATAATATTGGCTGATATTTGAGAGCCTTCCCTCGTCCATTCCACAAAGAGGTATATTACATCAAGAATGGCAGCGTTCCCACCAGATGTGCATGTATACTTTGGGGGGCGCTTGGACAACCCACCATGACCATCCAGTTCCTAAGCATGCAATGAATTTGATGACGAGCCTCAATTGTTTGCTTTGGCTACACTTGTTTAAGTTGGAGGTGCTCCACACAAGAAGTTTCCTTTGGCTTGAGGTCGGATGACTCCTAACAGCAGGTCTGTACTATAATGTCTGGGAAAGTAACTTTTCTTCCTAGGAAGCCATAGCACAATGTGCTTTTTAGCACATCCGAGGGGGCCATCTAGGCAGCTGGCGAAACACTCCCAAAGCCAGTTCAACAAACCAAACTCGACAAGAAGCAAACGAACAAAAAAAATGGTTGTGAGAATCCTCCTCAAATTTATCTCCAAAGCACAGACGCTATAGCTATTATTACGAGGACTTCACAAAAAGAACTTAAAACTCATAGTTCAATGTGCGATTTTACTTACTCACACAGCAGAACACCGTTTTCCAATCCAGACCGAAAATCTTTATCACCAAAGGTTCTCCCCGTAACTTGCTGTAAAAGAAAGAGGTGGGGATTAGTCCATCAAATCTTAGGGTTTGGGACGGTTTTCTGAACAAAAACAAACTTCATCATAAAGCACTCCAGCTCAATATTTTCTGGCACTTCTGAAACAATACCCTTAGTCACAGCCTAGAAAATTGTTTTCAGCTTATACACTGTATCCCATGTAAGACTTCAGTGGGTCTACTACTCTGAATATAAATTAATTGGATGCAGCCTTATCACTTTAGGAAACACTGACCTAGCACTTCATTCAAATTTACGCCATCATTTGGCAAAGACTGAAACTGTCACTATCAATGGTCAACTGCAAAGCTGTATTCATGCAGTTTATAATTATTATATACAACCCCCAAAATACTGATCTGCTGAGAAGTGACAACTCATGATACATTTTAACACATCTAAATGAAGTAGGCTCTTTCCTATGTTTATTGTTGTTGTTAATTAAATTTGTATACCGCCCTTCAGTTGAAGATCCCAGGTCTACAAAAGGGACTGAGAGCATGTTCACACCGCTTTTGGGGGGATTTTTACTTTGAATAAGTACTCGAAGGGCTATCTGTGCCCAAATAAATCATATACATTTGTTACACAAAGTATTGGAAAATACACACCAGGAAGCCCCGTTTCTGAGAAAACTATATAAAATAAATTTTACATTGTAGAGGTAGTTAAAGCACAGGTATGAATCAATGAACTTTTCCCCTGAGAATTTTCCAGTGCTTTACATTTCTCTCTCTCTCTCTCTCTCTCTCTCTCTCTCTCTCTCTCTCTCTCACACACACACACACACACACACACATATATATATATATATATATACTGTATTCCATTTCACAAGTTCATTGGCAAAAATGAATGGAAATTGCTTACTAAAGCTAAGTAAAATAAGGATAATTACATCATTCTCCAGACCAGGAGTGGGGAAACTGTGGTTCAGCAACATTTGGAGGGGCCCAAACTTTCATCTATCATCCCCAACCCTTGGCGATGCTGGTTGGGAATGATGGAAGTTTGATTCCAGCAACTTCCAGAGAGTCACAGGTTCCCCACTCCTGCTCTAGGGCTGCTGAAAATCCCCTGACGCAAAACTGAAACTTTTCCAAAGCAAATGACACCAAATCTAAATCTATTTGAATCGAGTTAGCCACAAGTTATTCAGGTCCACTTTCCCAATGGTCAGAGGCAAGGCAATCAATCAATTTATTTATTGCATTAGCCATATGGCCGTAGCACATAGTAAAAGACCAGGCAGTGGCCTGGCACAATTATACAAAGAATACAACAGATACAGTTAAAACATTGGAGGTAAAATCGTGCTGGAAAATACAAATAAAATAAAGAGCAATAGCAGGGCATGACGACAGAGTCCATGTCAGGAAGGTACATAGGACTAAGGCTAAGGGAAGTTAGCCAAAAAGGTGGTCCTGAGTTTCAGGGCCTGTAATATGTAGATGGCCACTCCACATGAGATCAAGGGGTTGGCATCCGCCAGTAAGTATTTCATGCGGTCAACGTCCCTGGCGATAGTCGGCGGGATTAGAGGGAGAAGCCTAGGTCTTATTGAGGCATATAGTGGGCAGTAGAGGAAGAAGTGAATGAAGTCCTCTATCTTTCCTTTGTTGCATGGGCAGAGTCGAAGATCCAGAGGAGTATTGGAAAATACACCCTGTAAGAATGCTGTGGGAATGGCATGAAATCGAGCTAGTGTAAAGGCCCTTCTTAGCGTAGGATTTATCAGATCACTCAAATAGTGGTCAGAGAGCACTACATCCATTCCACACAGACAACATCTTTAAATGATGCTACGCTGCAAAGTCCACTCTTGGCCCTGCGGCACCTCTGCACTCCATCCCTCCTATCACACAGGGTGATAATTTGGGGAGAGCTGCAGGATGCAGAGCTGACAATTGATTCAATCATTTGTGCAGCGCAGTGCCAGGGGCAGAAACAGGAGGCTCTTACCCAGACCTTCTGCACGAATTCCTGAAGCAAGCATTGCCTGTGCAGCCTCTTTAAGAGTACACAGAACCTCACAAGCATATCTCATTCTCCACTGATGCCTGCGCGATTTGCCAAGTCTTTGATAAGATTTATACAACGTAGAAAAACAGGAAGAGGCTGCTTTTCATGTGATACCATGATTAAAATCAAAGAACCCGAAGCTCAATATAATTGGTCATCTACACACATACAATAAACGGTATGATTTCATCATCTTTGTTACATTTTCTTCTTTAAAGAAGTTATGTTCAGTCTTGGCAATGGAATGATTCTATTGCTGTTAGTTGCCATACATGAAATGTGTGTTTACCAAGGAAAACAAAGACATGTGAGCATGGAGAGACTAAACTCAGTCTAATGCAGGGGGTGAGGAAATCCAGCCTAAAGGGGAGCAGGGTGTGGCCTGCATAAGACCTGCTGGAATGAATGGGAGATAAGTAGACATGATAGTGAAGCGCTTCAGATTCAGGCTTGAAATCAAGAAACCCCACTTCAAAATCAGAGGCAAGTTTTACACAACCCAAACATCTTCTCTGGCTCAGAAGAAAATCCTGAGTGGGAAAAGAATTTCCAACCCCAGCCCACTGCCACTGCTGCCTGTCTCTACTGTACATCTCAATCTCCCCAAGTGGTGCGGCAATAAAACTGCCAGCACATTTGCAAAGCTAAGCGGGGTCCGGTATGGTTTCAAATTGGATGGGGTACCAACACATGTGGGGACGCGGGTGGCGCTGTGGGTTAAACCACAGAGCCTAGGGCTTGCCGATCAGAAGGTTGGCGGTTCGAATCCCCACAACGGGGTGAGCTCCCGTTGCTCGGTCCCTGCTCCTGCCAACCTAGCAGTTCGAAAGCATGTCAAAGTGCAAGTAGATAAATAGGTACCGCTCCGGCGGGAAGGTAAACGGCGTTTCTGTGCGCTGCTCTGGTTCGCCAGAAGCAGCTTAGTCATGCTGGCCACATGACCCAGAAGCTGTATGCCCTCCCTCGGCCAGTAAAGCGAGATGAGCGCCGCAACCCCAGAGTCGTCCTCGACTGGACCTAATGGTCAGGGGTCCCTTTACCTTTACCAACACATGTTGAGGCTTCTGCATTGCCAGGGGCTGGCTTAGATGACCCTTGGGATCCCTTCCAACTCTACAATTCTATGAAAGGAAAGAGTCGAGGTGGAGACAACTTGCAATGCAGGAATCCTGCCCAGAGCCATCCCTGGGTGGGCTCAAACCACCAACCTTCTGGTTAACTGCCAGCCACACTAACTGACCCATTGCGCCACTGGGGGCTTCCCTGTTATTCCCTGTTGTTTATGACCAAAGGAGCACCAAAACTGTATTGACGGGGAGGGGAAAGCGTTCTTTTCTTGCTGGCTAACAGAGTGATAGGGTGTGGGAAACTATGGAGGATCCCATGGGGAAACTACATTTCCCATCTTTCTTGTTCTTTCGCGGTCACTCATAACCGAGTAAGATTGTCTTCCATGAACACGGTCTTAACAGTGAGTCCGTAAGTGACTGTGGAGGCCAATTCTGGATCCGCATGTCCTTCCACAGTGGGGACATAGGTTTCCTGGCGGGTGTTGATCACGGTGAGGGTTTGCCAAGCGTGCCTTCCTCTTAGCACGTTTCTTCCTTTTGTCCGGAGTTCGACATCATACTTCCCACCATTACCACTGAGTGGAAGAGCGGAGAATGTTTGAGGACTGGCAGTGCAGGAGACATCCTTCCTAGTTCTAGGTTTGACGCATGGATTCCCCCTACCCTACCCCGGTTTCCTCTATCTTTTTTTTCCTGGGGTCCAGAGACTGAAGTGAGAGCCAAAGAGCTCACATATCTGTGTTCTTTTATAATTTTGTTGTTGTTCAGTCGTGTCCGACTCTTCGTGACCCCATGGACCAGAGCACGCCAGGCACCCCTATCCTCCACTGCCTCCCGCAGTTTGGCCAAACTCATGCTAGTCGCTTCGAGAACACTGTCCAACCATCTCATCCTCTGTCGTCCCCTTCTCCTCTTTTAAAATTACATATATTTTTAAAACGGATACCTTTTTTAATGTGCCCCATTACTCATTTGAATCAGCTTCCAGCAACAACAAAATCCACTAATGCAATAAAAACTATAAAATTGTATATAATACAATGCAGATAGCTATATCAATAAGCCAGATCACCGCCAAAAGCCTGACCACTAAACAAAGCCATATTACCACAATTGTTGTCAGTATGCATCAGTTCATATTACTGAGCCTTGACATGATCCACTGCATTAGGCTAACAAGCCCCAGGTGTCAGAACAGCTTAAGGAAGGGAGGGGGAAAGCAAAAGGTTACAAATAACTAAGCAGATGCTGTCCCCAGGTGAAATTTTTTCCTATCCCGCATGATATTGGAAGCCAACTGACTGGGCAGTGCCAAAGCTTAATGAGACCTTGGCTTGCTCCTGGAGGCAATTATTTGGTTTCTACATGAGATGGATAGCAAGCGAGGAAGGAAGGGGATTGCATTATGTGAAACACAGCCATGAAGAGATCGTTTGTCCTAGAAAGGATACGGGGATTGTGCTTGATAAAAACAGCCATTTATCTGCTCATTTGCGCTAAATAGGTCCCATACGGCTCTGTTTAGAGCAAAACAGTCAAAACAGATGCATTTTGGCCTCAAGCAAAGATGGCTTTTTTCGCTAGAGAATACTACAGTACACTAAAATAGCTTGACAGATTATCTTGAAGGCACTGAGAGGTTGAAATCCACAGATTTCTCAGTTTAACCCTAGAGTACGCCTGGGCAAGAGTCTGAAAGGGCCCTGAAATTCTTCCATTTTATTCAACAGAACTACCATGAAGTAAGCGGTTCAAAGACTGCAGCGTAAATTTCTGCTGGTGAACAGCTTTGAGAATTAGGTTGCTTACCACACAAAATTAGTCCATTTATAGGGAGAGTTTGCAAAAAAGTAAGCTTCCACAGAAGATCACTTAATTTGTCCCTGCTCCATTTCATCCCCTCTCCCATAAAGCCATCTGACAAAAGGAACATGTAATAAGTAGATGAAATACACAATTATTTCAGGGGCCCTTCCTCTAACCAGTATCGCTGAATCACATGCTGGCTTGGTTGCAATTTGGCGGTAAATACTTGGTGGTAATTTGGAATAAAGGAGCATGTTTTTGGTACTTATTGTATGCCATTACCACAAACCTCTTGTGTGATCTTTTGGAAACCACTTTGGTTTCATTCTCTAAAATGGAATCAATTGTTCCTTTCTTCTACCCTTGCTTAACTCAAATTCTCTGGGCCAGAATACTAATTATGTTGTTGTTTTCATTCAGTGCAAGTTTTTTCTTTCAGAAACACCCAGGGGGGACAATCTAGATCAGGACCTAGGAGATTTTTGCAGGGGAGGGTAAAAACCGGGCTTAGTTAATGTTGTGCCTTCAAAATGTTTTTTGGGACTACATTTCCCATCATGCCCAACCACTGGCCATGCTTGCTGGGTATGGTGGGTGCTGGAGTCCAAAAACATTGTGAGGGAACCACATTGACAAGCCTTGTTATAAACGAGGGGTCGGCAATGTTTTCTGAGGCCGGTCCGGTCCACTCCCCGGCAGACCTCTCACTGGGCCAGAGCATGTGCGCCCATGCATGCACTCAAGCTATTTCCAACATTCTTCCGGGTCGGAAGAGCGCCGGAAATAGCGTATATGCACGCGTACACTATTTCTGGCACACTTCTGGGATGGAGTAGCACCCATGTGCATGTGCACACGCTATTTCCGGAGCTCTTCCGACTCAGAAGTCGGTCCCCATGGCGAGAGAAAAAATGCCGCCATGGGGAAAAAAGCATGGAATCCCCACGCCAATCCACGGAACGGCCGTGGGCCTGTTCAAGGAAGCTCATGGGCCGGAACCAGCCCATGGGCCTTAGGTTGCCGACCTCTGTTATAAACAGTGCTTTTAGACTCAGCAACTAAAAGGTCTTAGGAAGTAAAACGATTTCTGCCTTTCCAGAAGAATTTCTAGTTCAGCACCAAGCAAGAGTGCCACAAACTGAACAAGGTCCTCTCTCAGGTCCTCACCCACCTGAGGGTAGGGGGGTCTGAAGCAGGGTCTCCAAGGAGTATCTGAATATATGGGAAAGTTCATGTGTTTTAAAGAAAAGCAAGCTTCCAGCTCCTCTGGCTGTAGGGATATGCATAAGAATAAAAAATGTTCCATTTTAACCAGGCCTTTGGTTGATCTGATGCCCTTTTAAAATGTGT
Organism: Lacerta viridis; assembly: GCA_900245905.1. Taxonomy (NCBI): domain Eukaryota; kingdom Metazoa; phylum Chordata; class Lepidosauria; order Squamata; family Lacertidae; genus Lacerta; species Lacerta viridis. The sequence goes on along the minus strand of OFHU01002157.1, from coordinate 885,640 downwards.
TTTTGTCGGGTAGGGTATTGGGTTGCTGTTTTTATTTTTATTATGTATTTTGTGGTTTTACCGGTATATTTTGATTTTATTCTGTGACCGCCCTGAGAACCCCAGGTATAGGGCGGTATATAAATTCAATAAATAACAACAACAACAACAATCATCCATTTTATTTGTAAAAGCAAGAAAGTGCCACCATTTCACCGTAAATGTGTCTTTCTTTCTTTCTTTCTTTCTTTCTTTCTTTCTTTCTTTCTTTCTTTCTGTCCGTTTTCCTGTCCTGTTGCTATACATAGTTTTTGTGTAAAGGTTTTCAGCCAGGGCAATTTCCCACACTTTATTGTACCAATTTTACCAAAGAAATTCCACTCAAACCCTTCCAAGCTCTTGCTGCTACCAGTAAATATCCAACTAATGGCCCTGTTGTTTTCCTTTCCTTTTATACTGTGGTTCTCACTATACTTCTTTATTTTTTGTACTTAAAACTTAACTCCAAGGGACAGAAGTTACACAAGTCAAATAAAGTGATTTAAAATAATAAACAAACCCTGGTGAGCTTTTGTTTTCAGGTTCTGCCATGGTTCATCTCAAAACATCCCCTCTCTTAGGGTTGAAGCACATGGTTCACAACATGGGAATTCTTGGTTCGCTCAGCCCTCGCTGCATATTGGAGATATGAAGCAACAAGGCAAACCACATGTTTGCCCTGAAAAATGTGAGAACAGAGCACATAAATTAAGCACAGGAGCCTGCCTGTGCCACCCATATCACACAGAAGGCCATCTTTACATCACCTGCAGACAGAAGAGCATAAACTAGGCCTCAGGCTAAGAAATATATAATAATGCTTGCAATTTCTTTTTCATCTGCATTCTTGCTCCCTCTGAAATCTGTTAGCAATAGCAAACAGTACACTTAGCTTTCAGTGGCCGACGTATACAGAGAAGGCTTTAACCATCAGAAAAGTAAGTCTGAAAGCAATTACCTTGCTGGCGGTTTCTCTTGAGCACAAATTTACACACCGATGCAATAATTGGAAGTAATATTTTTTTTAAAATTCATCTGCCGACAGCACCTATCTGTGACAAACCATGCAATTCCAGATGAAATGGAATTACTAATCAATTTCTACATAAACAGTGCTGGGGTGAAAACCCACATACAATTTATTTCTGGAACATCCAATTAAGATTGTAATGCGGCAAAGGGGCAATTGGTCTGTTGCTTTTATTTTCCCCTGCTGCTCCAGATACAGGAGAGGTTTTGTTCACAGGGCATGCAGCGCGGAGATGCTGGCTCTAACAATAACCGGCTCTCTTTTTTTATTGTTAGAACACCTGCTGCCTCTGACAGCACAAACTCATCCATTATGCAATGTCCATGTGGCGATGGGACCACAAGCAGTAATTCTGAAACAGAGTGTCAATGCAAAGAAACAAAAGGGGTAATTTCTCACTTGGCTTTTATACATGCAATCTCTCCTTCCTTGACTTCTGTTTATATTGCTGCTGCTGCTTGTGTGTATATAACAATTTGTGTTCAGCATCAAGGAGGGAGGGAGAGAGAGAGAGAGAGAGAGAGAGAGAGAGAGAGAGAGAGAGAGAGAGAATGAATGCCAAGTACTGTACCTTCTCTTTGTCTTCCTTTCTTAATTTTTAATTTTTATTTCCTTCCTTTTTTTTTGTAAGGGAAGATACAATCCATGATCTACTGAAATCAGTTACTGCAGCTTCCACTATGCTCAGTGCTGGATCAAGACACACGCCAAAGTTTGAAAGTAACAATTATTATTTCTTTTTTTTAAAATTCAGGCTGTTTTATTATTACTATTTATATGCTGGAAGCCGCCCAGCGTGGCTGGGGAAAACCGGTCAGATGGGCAGGGTATAAATAATAAACTTCTTCTTCTTCTTCTTCTTCTTCTTCTTCTTCTTCTTCTTCTCTTCTTGTGTGTGTAGTGGTTAAGAGTGGTAGACTCGTAATCTGGTGAACCGGGTTTGCGTCTCCGCTCCTCCACATGCAGCTGCTGGGTGACCTTGGGCTAGTCACACTTCTTTGAAGTCTCTCAGCCTCACTCACCTCACAGAGTGTTTGTTGTGGGGGAGGAAGGGAAAGGAGAATGTTAGCCGCTTTGAGACTCCTTCGGGTAGTGATAAAGCGGGATATCAAATCCAAACTCTTCTTCTTCTTCTTCTTCTTCTTCTTCTTCTTCTTTCTTCTTCTTCTTCTTCTTCGACTTAGGCAGACTGGCAAACAGCTATTCAGCAGGGCACCTGTGGCAAGTACAAAATCTCCTCCAGGTAATCAAAGGGTAGGGATTGCAGAAAATAGACATGAACAGCATCCAGACTTATTAAGGATCTAGATCAGAAATATGAATCATTCTACTCATGGTATTTCTGATCTAGAGCATGTTCAGGGATTATATTTCTTGGAAAGCTGCTTTGGAACTGGACTCAGGGAGAAGGTATGATATCATCTGTGTTACCTCAGATCCAACTTTCTCCACACTTCCCTCTTGCTTCTGGGTTGGCAACGAGAGCTGAACACCCATCAGAAGCTTATTATAGTCAAGTAAGACAAGGTGCAAAGTATAAAATACAAATTCAGAACCTGAAAGAAGCCAACTAAATGACAAGCTAAGAACTGACAATCACAGCAGGCCACAAGACTGGACTATGTTCAGATATTGTGCCAACTGCTTGGTAATAAATTTATTGATCCACTCAAGGAAACTACATGTGTTTTCTAATACCCTGCTAAAAACTACGGTAAAAATAAAAACAAAATTCTGACCTGCAGGTCAATCTTGGACCACCAGGGGATCAAATTTGATCTGTGAGACATTAAAAAAAACCCACTTCCACCTGCCAATCTGCTGAGATCACTGCAATGCGAGGTGTTGGTTCTTCATTGGCTGCGCTCACCAGTTCCATAGTCTGGGAACAAGTGTGCACAACCAAAGCTCAGGGTGGGTCTGTTTGAAAGCCCTCTTCAGAGGTTCAAAGAGATATGTAGGTCTCTTTGCAAAAGGTCTTTCAACCAGCCCCCACCCACTGCATTTTGAAGTCCCAACAATTGGGACTTCAAAACAAGCATCATCTGATGTCCTTATGGCTCCACACACCTGTCAAGTTTGGCCCCCTAGGGGATGATGTGATGTGAGCTTAATGCCTTCAACAAAACAAGAGATTTCTTATTAAAGGATAGTGTTTGCCACAGGTTCATATTTGGCCTTAGAACTTACAGTTGCTGATACCTAATATAGCATGGCCATGTTTCTATTGACAACAACACAATTAACACAATTAAGATAAAATACAGACGATAGCAGTTTTCATATTTCATCAGGAGGCTTATTATATTTCTTCTCCCTTTCATTAGTACAAAAAAAAAGTATTTTCATGAAACAAAATCTCTTTGGCCAAAGATTTCATGCCCTTTCTCCATTTTTTAAAGCAACTTGAAGCTGCATTTCAAAGACTATGCGTTGCTTGTCTGACAATATAACCCTTTTATTTTCATCTTGGTAATTAACAAGGCTGAAAATATTTTTAAAAAATTGAGACTACAACATGCATTCATCATCTTGGGGGGGGGGTTTAAATCATAATTAGTAAAGGCTGTAAAGTTAAAGATGTGTCATCTGTTTACAAATCTCATCCAAATAACTGTATTTTTGATTTCTCATTCCTTGTCCAGAAGCATATTGGCAGAATATTCAGACCTATATGTGCTGAGCAGAGACTGCCATCTCCCAAACATATTTCTGAAATGGAACACTATACAAGGTTTTATGATGTTTTAATCATTTTACTGTACATCACCTTGATATAAACCACTTGGTGGTTTATATTCTTATAAATAAATTAAACACATGTCATCCTTTCCTCTCCAGTTCACGAATGTCCACTCAGTTCCCTCTGCTGCCCCAGTCTTATACTGGGGAAAATTGTGGGACACATCTGAAACCTACTTGAAAACGGATGTTACACAACCGTAGCAAATCCACACATGTATGAGATGTACCATCACTTGCTGAATACTGCCTTCCAGATGTTGATGTTCCCCACAAAGCTCTCGGAACCATTTTTAAGCTATTACAGGCACCAGATGGCCAAGTTTATAGTTTAGTTTGGTTTATAATTATTTACAATTGCTAGATCAAGTTTGTGAACTTGACCCAGCAGCCCATTAGCACTTTGCAAAGATGGAAGAAGTCGGCTCTATAAACTTCCCTAGAGAAACTTGTACCAGGAGGATCATCCTTCACAGCAGAATAAATCTCACTGGTATTCCCACTCCTTTGTTCTCATTTATTTCCAAAATAGGAATAATGCATCACATACATGATACAATGGAACAATAGTGACATTCGACTTCCCATTCTTAAAAGGCAGTTGTGTGAGTCCATTGGAATCTTCTTGAAGTTCAACAATGTACAGTAGTACCTTGGTTCTCAAACTTAATCCATTCTGGAAGTCCGTTCCAAAACCAAAGCGTTCCAAAACCAAGGCACGCTTTCCCATAGAAAGTAATGCAAAACAGATTAATCTGTTCCAGACTTTTAAAAACAACCCCTAAAACAGCAATTTAACATGAATTTTACTATCTAACAAGACCATTGATCCATAAAATGAAAGCAATAATCAATGTACTGTACTATAAAATAAATAAGACAGTATTGTAGATGATAAAAATTAAAATTATTATTTTTCTTACCTGCACTGATGGTAATCATTGTTAGGATGGGGGGGAGGCTTTTATCCATTTTGGCAGTCACACAATCAATCAATCAATCAGCAGCTGAACAGGGTTCCACACAGTCACGAAAACAAATTAACCGAAAAAGCCTCAAAAACAAAAACGCAAAATAAATAGCAAAAACAAAAGCGCCAAACTTAATCTGTTCCGGAAGTCCGTTCGGCTTCCGAAATGTTTGAAAACCAAGGCGCAGCTTCTGATTGGTGCAGGCGCCCCAGAAACAAAAGCTGACAGCTGCATCTGACGTTCGGCTTCCAAAAACGTTCGAAAACCGGAACTCTTACTTCCGGGTTTTCAGCGTTTGAGAACCAAGGCGTTTGAGTACCAAGGTGGACTTACACACGGTGGACTACATCAAAAGGTTTATTAATAAAACCAGGTGGGGTTATCACAGTGAAAATCTGAACTTTGGGATTTAGTGCTACATCAGTTATGAAAGTTCTTTAACTTGACACATTTGTACCAAAGTTAAGCACGCCTAAGTCCCATTGATTTTAAAGGGTGAGGGTCAGGATGTTCAACTCACTGATATCAACAGGACTTCAAACATACTGAACTTTGGCAGGATCATGATTACTGCTAGCACAGTGAGGTTTCATATTGTGTTGGCTGAGGCACACGCGCGCTCCAAATCCAATCGAAGCCTCGCGCAACAGACATACAGTTAGAATGAAAGATCAGGGTGTCTCCAAGCACATTCTGAGTCTCTAGGTATTCATTTTCAGAACTGAAAACGGTTTCAGAGTGAGCTGAGCTATAAGGTATTTTAGCACTGAAATCACTTCCTGGTTAGCTTTCCTCCTAATTTCAGTGGGGGTGTCAGGAGCTGGAGTCACACGAAGGTCAGCAATTAAAAAACCACTGGTGCCAGTGAAGTTAACTCTTTATTCAAAGAAAAGAAAAGAGCACAAGCCAATGATCCCAGCAACTCTTCCCAGTAGGTCTTCCCCCAATAAGACAGTTGTCAGGACTGAAGGTCCCTGCCTTCCCACAGCTGCCTAAGTCCCTTCTTCTCCAGGGTTTCCCCCCAAGCAATCATCGCAGACTGCAGCTGCACACAACCAATCTCTCCTCTGCTCTTTTCATTTCTCTGCGTGTTCTGGGAGACCAGGCAGGAAGGGAACTGGTCAGAGCAGGAGGTGGAGACTCCCTGGATTCTTCAGCAGCCTGCTGCTGCAACCAGATTCCCTCCCCACTGGTGAACTCTCCTTCATTGGAGGTCTTTAAGCAGAGGTTGGGTGGCCACCTGTCATGGATGCTTTAGCTGAGATTCCTGCATTGCAAAGGGTTGGACTAGTTTACACTTGAGCCCCTTCCAACCCTAAGATTCTGTGATTCCTGAACACGCAGAGAAATGAAAAGAGCAGAGGAGAGATTGGTTGTGCTCACATTTGTTAAATAAATAAATAAATGCAACACATGGATTGGTCTTCAGCCATAGGAAGCAAGTAAGGCTTCCTTCCATTTCTAACAATTCGTTTGTGAACTGCTCAGAATGCTGAGCGGGTAGAAGCTTCTTCTTTTCCACATAAGTTCGAACAAAGAGATAGCAACTCCCATTCCTGCAATGGAGAAAGTGCATGAACCAAGAGAAAGTGTAAGAATCTGAAGTCTGGAGGGGGAAAAAATCTCAAAAATCCTGCATTTGTCTAGTCAGCTTTTCCCCACTAGGTGTTGAGGTCTTTAAGTTTCCAAAGAAGTAGACAAAGAATATATCCCTATATATGATCCCAGATTAAGTTTATAGACTTCCCATCCCCATGGAAATTTACAAATGCTAATAAATCTAAGTTTGAGGTTAACACCTGTACTGGAACAGTAGCCCTTCTCTTGACTTTCCTCTGGAAAAAAAACATTGCAAATCTCCCTGAAATATACGGTAGATGGTATGTCTTTAAGGAATTCTTTGGACCGTTCTCAATCAACATGCCTTTGCTTATGCCAGTGTATTTCCATCCCTTCTGCTTTACTCTGTATTATACAGAATAATCCTAGCAGGAGCTGAAAACATTTTGAGATTTGAACAGTCCAAAGGGTGTTTCAGAAGCAGGCTTAAAAATCTTTTAATGACGGCATAATACGTGAATAGTTTCTGTAGTGTTATATCTCAAATATAAGGGGATGGGGAACAGGAGCAATTTCAAGGGATGAGTGGAAATTTGTGTCAAGATATCTCACAGTTTTTTCTTTTGTGGGGAAAAAAATGTTTTTGGTGCCATCTCTCCAAGGACTAAGGGGCTGTGATTTTCTCACAGGGTTAGAGTCCTTGAAAAGCAGTGTTGTTCCTTAGTATTATATTTTGAAAACCACCAAGAGCAGTCCAATGCTGCCTGAGGTAAACAATAAACAACCCAATTTCCTCCCCCCCCCTTAAAAAAAAACCCAAAACCCACATCCCTTCAAATTAACTTCAAATTGCAGGGATGTTTTCATTCAGCTCTATTTAAAATCCATCTAACTGTGGAGGAAAGTGCATAGAACTGGCATACTGTCCTGAAACAAATCATTCGAAAACAACACAAGCATTGCCCATCCTGATGCGAACTCGTTTTGTGCAACACCGCTTCCCCAAGCTTGTATATAATGCTTTCATTTTTGTTCGGTTCAAGTTCATTGCAGCTCTCTCAACTGCAACACTAAAGGCTCGACGTGTGCAAATCGCCAATCAATTCAGAGCTGTCATATCACCGGAATCTTTCTCGGTGGTTTGGAGGGAAAGGAACAGAGGGAAAATAGCCGCTAGAGACAACAGGAGGAGAGACAAATCTTGCCAGCCAGTGCCTCCCTTCCTTTAACAAGACGCTGCTCAGCCAGAAGTGTATCTGAAGCAGCTCCTTACATCACAGGACCACAGGGATGGTGACAAGGGAACCCAGAGCATCAAGTCTGACTTGCTTGTTGGGACAGGTTGCCAAAGGAATCCTTCTCCCTGTTGCAGTTAACTGGCCTAAGTAAGCAAGTATACTCCCCGACCCTCAACCGGGTTCCAGGGGAGGGGGGGTGACACTCCCTGGCCCCTCCCCCGCCGCCCTGTCCGTGCTTCTTTATGGACGGGGTAGCCCCACGACCCGCCACTCGCTTGCCGGCTCGCCGCGGGAGCAGCAGCACCAGCCAGATGCATCCGGCCGGCGCTGCTGTGAGCCGGCGAGCGAGTGATGGGTCATGGGGCTGCCCCGTTCGTAAAGAAGCATGGACAGGGTGCCGGGCGGCAGGGAAGGGGCCGGGGAGTGTCATCCCCCCTCCCCTGGAACCTGGGGCAGAACGCCCCAGGCGCCCCGCCCTTCCTACGCCACTGAATGTATAACCACAATTTTTTAATATTGTATATGCATATATTATAAAGTTATAAAACAACAACGAAACATAGACCTGTCCATCAAAATGAAAAACTCTACCCTCCCCTCTCGAATTCTGGACAGTTTGACCAGTCAGCTCTATCTTGGGTAAACATCAAAACAATTGTTGTTTGTCTTCCTGCCCTCCAAACCACAATTGTTTTGATGTTTGCCCGAGATAGAGGAATTATCCATTTCATTAGGAGGTATGCAGGGGGGGTGGGAGGGAGGCGAGAATCCTCTTGGAGAACTTTGATTTTACAAGCGAAGTATATCTCACCATTCAATCCCTGTTTAACCCTAACATTTAAAAATCTGATGTAAAAGCCGGTCACCACATCTTTTAACACAGACGTTACACATGTATAACTTTAAGTTATTAAATAAAACCCAGAATTTATTAGCACTTTCAAGTAAGCTCAAATAAAACCCTTATTTCACATGAAAGGAGCAGTTCGGGCTGACATCAGGCTTGTTTTAATTATACCCTGAAAACTTCAGCCTATTGAAACAGCCCATTTTAACCTTCATCTGTGATCATGAAAGCTATTGTGCCAGATCAAAAATGAACACTTTATATATTGAGTGCTGCAACACTATGTAAAGCAGCCCAAAGGGACCATTTGCGAAAGCAGATCATTACAAGAATACTTAACTACAACACAGACGCTAAGCTAGCACTGCCAATTAATATAACAGGCTCAAGCAATAAACATGAAAACTTTGCTTTTAAACACCACATGCACAAAAACATCATTATCCATATCTACTTTTAAGACTGCTCCCTAGAACTTGGAGCAATTCTCTGGAGGCTCTTTAGCAATAGTCCTTCTGGCCCCATGAGAAAGAAAAATCTTCATAATTTCATGTCCCAAGGAACAAAGCACTGATATGATAGAATGAATTCTTGTTTTCCCATGTTCCATTTTATTTAAAAGTTCCACCTGAAATATTTATCATCTTAAGTAATATGGATACACCTGTATGGCTATCCCATCTTCATTTATGGGAGTGGATGGCAAGCAGTAAGACCTTGGGGGGGGGGGCGTCCATGGCCGGATTTAGGTTTGATGAGGCCCTAAGCTACTGAAGGTAATGGGGCCCTTTATATGTCCAGCTGTCCTTTGTCAACAACAAATTGTCGCTGTTTTTTGTGTTGAATATATGGTAATTTATGGACCTAATAGGTATCTAAAGCCATTTGCACATGCAGAATGTAGGCACCCTATATATAGAAATGAGCAAACCAGTGATATTTTAGGGAGCAGGCTAGCAGGCGGGGCCCATTACTTACATCATAGGAGCCTACACAACACAAAACACTGTTGCTGTATGTAGGTTTTATTTTATTTGTTTTTATCTTATATTTTGGAAATGTACATCCAGGTTTTTTTTCCTGTATTTTTTTTTTTTGGTGGGGCAAGAGTGTGGGGCCCTAAGATATAGATTGTTTTGCTTATACGTAAATCCGGCACTGGGGAGGGTCCTTACTTCACAGGCAAAAGAAACAGCTAAGGAAACAATTCTTCAAGGGCAGGCACATGTACACTGCATTAGAGTAATCTAATCAGGTTGCCGGAACATGGATTACCAGAGCATAGGTGGTGAACCAGCCAGAACATTGGCTTACCTGTGACATGCGCACCGCAGTGGCGCCACAGGAAGAGCCTTTTGGTAGCAGCAGCACTGCTTCTTACTGAGTTCACGTGAAGACGGGCAACGCTTGCGCTTCTTTGGAACGATGAACTTCAGAACAATATTCCAACTTCAAGTGCTTTTGTATACAGTCGGGTTTTTAATGGATCCGAATGAAAATGTCCCTGCAATTTGCGGTGAATTTGGAAGGAGGTGGTAGTTTGTGGGAGGGAAGAAAAGAGAGGGAAACCTGTGCCAAGGGCTGGACTGTTTACTGTGGTAGCAGCTTCTTGGTGGCTACGAACCAAGGGCCACCAATTTGCCCCTTCCAAAAATTAAAGCTAAGGAACAGCACTCTGTTCTGAGGACTTTAACCCTGTGAGAAAACGGTGGCCTTGCCAAACCCTTGTGTTGATGACACCAGGCCCTTAAAAAAATTGTCACCACAGCAATGGGGAACCTTGGTACAAATTTCCCCTCAACCCCTAAAAACCGCTGTTTTTCTTCCCCTCCCCCTACAGAACTTTCAAGATTACAGAAATGTACAAATGCTGAAAATCTCTAGTCCTAGTCAACATCTGTCAAAATAAACAATGGAAACCTGTCAGAATCAGCTTAGACATTTTGAAATCTGTACTACTGAGATGGAGATGTTTTCAAACTATTTCAAGCGCAATAGAACTTGGAGCTATTTATCAGTATCACAACATTTAATGTACTTGATCCTCTTTTCTTCTGCGTTACTTTGGAAAAACAGTAATAGTAACAGTTAAAATTGAGGCTTGTGGTTATTCTTCTGATAGTTAAAGCAGTTTGATAGATTCAAATTGGTGGAGAGAACTTTAGAAAACGGTCTGCGCTCCTTAAGGGGTTTTGGATACAAAAGGTACTCCTGGGCACATCTACACAACAAATGCATGCCAGCCTGGCAGCTTAACTGTCATGGATTTCCACATAGAATCCTGGGAGATGTTGTTTGATGAGAAGCCTAGAATTCTCTGCTTTTTAATATTTGCATAAAGGCACAAAAGCACTAAGGTAACATTGGGCTCCTGTAGAATAATGGTGCATTTACATAATGACAGCGCCAAATATGTTTTTGAAAAAATAAATAAATGAGAGTCACAGATCCTCATTTACAGGTGATGTCAGGGGCTGGACTTAGGAGGAATGGTGCAACGGCCGCTGCCCCTTATCCTAAACCTTTCTGAGAACAGGAGAAAAGTATAGATTTACAACAGTGGTTTGCAGAAGGACATAATTCAGAAGCTGCAGAGCTGGGAAATATTGGGAGAAGAGCAGCAGGGGAGAGACAGCTGACAGACACAGTGTCTCTAAAAAGCATTCCTGACCCCCCCCCCAAGGACCAGGTGGGCATTGAGAGTAGGAGACAGGGGCGTACCCAGGATCAAAACTAGGGGGGGGCAAGCCATGGTCATTCAGGTTGTGACATTTCAGCACAGAAAAGGTGAATGAAACCAAAATTTTAAGAAAATTATATATAATTATAGCAGTGCTTTATTACAGATAGTTATTACAATGATTTGCTTGAAAAAAATTTTTTATTCTAGTTACATGTCTTATACTAATATCATTTTTCTTGGGTTTGAAGAAAACTTGTTCAAAACTTTCGTTTCAATCCAGACCCCATCCACATCCATTATTAAAAAAATAAAGGAAAAACGCACAGGTTACCTGAAACAGCTGGCAGCATGGGCGGCTGCTGCAAATGGCGCTGAGCCAGCTCAGCCCAGCCCTCTTCCTGCTCTCAGCCATGCAGAGCTGCATCCCCCATATGTTGTTGCACTCCAGCTCCCATCATCCCTAATCACAGGCCACACTGGCTGGGGCTGATGGAAGCTGGGGGGTTTTGCGCCCTAGGCGAGATCACCTTCTGGCGCCCCCCATCGTTCTGCATACTTCGCGCATGCGCAGGAGCACTCCATTGCGTCATGTGCACGCACAGAAGCAGCGCTCTACTTACAGACTTTTCGGGGTGCAAACAGCACCCCGGAATGGGTTGCGTCCGTAAGTAGAGGTACCACTGTATTTAAAATATTTATGCACCTGCCCTTACATTCAAAATTCCCAAGACAGTTTATAAGAACTAATACAAATTACTTTAAAAACTGTAATAGGCAGTACTGAAAACGATCTATGTGCAGGGGGTTAGGCAGAGGTTAATAAAGCCTGGGGAGATAAAAAGGTCTTTAGAAGGAAAAGGATGAATGAGTAAAAGCTTATTTATTTGGCACAGAGAGCATTGCCATACTCAACTGTGAAATAAGCAGTGATGCTCCTTCCCTGCCTGTTCCACAGAGCTGTGAGTGCCATGCAGCCTGCCCTGTGCCCACTAGGCCAACCTGTTGCAGCTATGGACTCTGTTTTGTTAGCAGTGAAGTTTCACCTGCCAGTCTGGTGGGCCTCTGTAGTGTGGTCTAGTGGTTAGAGGATCAAGATGAGCAGTGTTCAAAGCCACTCATAGACCCAGTCTCTTAGCTTAACCCAGGGGTCAGCAAACCTTTTCAGCAGCAAACTGTCCCTCAGACCTTGTGGGGGGCCAGACTATACCGGTATTTTGAAAATAAAAAAAATTAAACTAATTCCTATGCCCCACAAATAACCCAGAGATGCATTTTAAATAAAAACACACATTCTACTCATGTAAAAACAACAGGCAGACCCCCCCAAATAACATAGAGATGCATTTTAAATAAAAGGACACATTCTACTCATGTAAAAATACACTGATTCCCAGACCGTCCGTGGGCCAGATTTAAAGGCGATTGGGCCAGATCCAGCCCTGGGCCTTAGTTTGCCTACCCATGGCCTAACCTCTTCTATAGCCAGTTGCACAGATAATGGGGGAAAGAGAAATGTATGGGGAAAGATGAGATAGAAACCTAACAAATTACTAAATGCATAGGATGGGAAGGGTGAACTCTCATCCTTGGCCTCAGGCAGCAAAATGTCCTTCACTAGCCCTCAGGGGAACAGCTCAGCTGGTAGAGTAGGAGACTTTCAATCTCAGGCTTGTGGGCTTGAGCCCCATGCTGGATAAAAGATTTCTTCGTTGCAGGGGGGTACTTGGACCAACTCTACAATTCCATGAAATGCACAAGCCCCATTGATTGTTACCACCACCCCAGTTTTCACCAAAGAAGCTTCCTTACTGCTTTCAGAAAGCAGTAGCCAAGGGAAGTGTCATTGACTGGGTCCCCTCTCTGGGTCTCTGCCTGGGGGCCAAGGAGATGGGAAAAGGGAATGAAGGGGCAGCAGACGACAGGCTGAAGACAATAAAAGGCAAGAAAGCGACAAAGGAATGAGGGGAGGGGAGAAAAGAAAAGTTGAGTGAGGAAAATGGCAATGGTGCAAGAAAGGAGGTAAAGTATGATGGGTGGAGTGGAGAAGGCTGAAGGAAATATATCTGGGGCTGGGGTGGAAGAAATGGAAAGGACGCAAAGAGGAGCAGGAAAGGAGGAAGGGAAAGGGACAGAAAGCGAACGAGAATCAGGAGGAGGCTGAAGGAGACCGGCAGCGCAAAAGGAAGGGAATATGAGGAGCGAGGGGAGAGAAAAAGGGCAAGAAGGGGAAGGGGCGAAGGCATGCAGGCACCCGATGGAGGGGCAAGAGAGAGAGAGAGAGACGGCCGGGTGGGGAGGGAGGGAGGCTGAGGGAGGCGCGAGAGGGAAGAGTGAAGCCTGACGCAGCAGCTCAGTGAAGAGAGCTGTCGCAGCCCGCAGCTGTGCGCGCGCGACAGGCGCTCCGCCTTCGGGACAGGAGCTGCCTTGGGCAAGGGGGGGGGCAAAGGCAGGAACTTGGGTGGCGGGGACAGCAGCCTCCTCCTTCTCCACTGCCTCCCTTCTTCTCCGCTCCTCTCCTCCCGCCTAAATGGACGCGCCGGGCAGCCCAGGCTGAGGCTCCTCTCGCCCGGCGCCGATCATTTTTGCTTCTGGGGGGGCAGCTGGCTTCTAGGGGGGGGCAGCTGCCCCCGCCTGCCCCCCCTTCGGTACGCCCATGGTAGGAGAACAGAAAGCTCAGAGGCAGAAGGCTCAGATTAGCCAACGCATGGATGACGTAGAATAGGAGAGAAAGGGAGGGTGGGACTTTACTCAGAGCAACGCCATTATCTAAGAAAGACTGCATTCCTTTGCCTCTCTCTATGAATATTGAACAAAATACGTGGTAAGAATTCTTCTTGTTTATATGCTTCTTGGCTGCCACCTGACAGGTAAAGAGGGATAGTGGGCATATCCAAAGCATCTTTCAGCATGCCATCCGCACCAATGGCAGCTTCTCTTCTGGGACAAATAAGATAGCAGCCAGGGTGGCATTTCTGAGGAAAGAGTCCTCAGGACACTGTACAGTCCCGATCTTGCTTGAATGATTTACCTCAGGCACCCCCCAAACTCGGCCCTCCAGATGTTTTGGGACTACAACTCCCATCATCCCTGATCACTGGTCCTGTTAGCTAGGGGTGATGGGAGTTGTAGTCCCAAAACATCTGGAGGGCCAAGTTTGAGGATGCCTGATTTACCTGCTTAGCTATCATCTCTCTTTGCAACCACATCATAAAACTGAAGGTGGCATACATGTGATTGCCAGACTTGCTTAGCTTTCGCACCAGGCCCTGGGAATTCTCTCACCATGGCTGATTAACCCCTGGTTTGATGTTATTTAAAAGAGGTTTTTTATAATAAAAAGTCAACTATACACATTTAATGCAACCACACATATATTGTACAGTCGTACCTCAGAAGTCGAATGGAAAATGTTCCGGAAGTCTGTTTGACTTCCAAAACGTTCAATAACCAAGGCGGGACTTCCAATTGGCTGCAGGAGCTTCCTGCAGCCAACTGGAAGCTGCAGAAGCCATGCTGGACGTTCGGGTTCCAAAGAACGTTTGAAAACTGGAACACTCACTTCCGGGTTTGCGGCGTTCGGAAGCCAAAACGTTTGACTCGCAAGTCGTTCGTCAACCAAGGTACAACTGTATTGTCCACTGGGGCCCTCATGCTAGCCTGGACAGAACCAAGGAAAGAGAATTGTTATTTATTTAGCTTTTTATTTCTATTATTTATTAAATGAATGACCCAAGTGGTCCCAAGTTGTGTTAACAGCAATTTAAACTACAACATTAAGACAAACCACTGTCACAAGAATAGGTAGGGTCTCCAAAACATACATCTCTGGAGTCAAAGAGCAGAAGGAACACACAATAACGTCTTCCACTGCTTAAATGTGAAAGAGTGACATTTGTTCTCTTTAAATAGATAGGAGCAGAAGATGTGCAAGAGGAACCAGGAAGTTAGGGTGTGTGCATGTGCAAGCAGGGCTTTTTCAGGGGGAACTCACAGGAACTCAGTTCTGGCACCTCTCAGGTGGGTGCCATTGCCATTCTAAGAGAAAGAGGGAGGAGTTCATGGTGTGTTCAGGCATTGCACTTCTATTGGAAACCAAGCAGCATCAGGTACACTGCAACGAGTGTAGATAATCGTGTGGTGAAAATATTCTATATCCTCCTGAAGTTGCTGAAGGAGTTAACAGAGACCACTTAATAGGCACTCCAAATACAGCAGGAGTATTCTCTTTTCACAATTGCAATTCCAGATTATTATTATTATTACATTTGGAAACCCGTGAAGTTCCACTCAAAATGAAGTGCCTGAAACATAGTGTACTCTTTATTTGAAGGGAGGAAGAAGAAGAAGAAGAAGAAGAAGAAGAAGAAGAAGAAGAAGAAGAAGAAGAAGAAGAAGATCGTTTTCCTGTAGAGCACAGCTCTCTGGAGAGTTTGCCTAGCAAAAATGTGTAATATCAACATTCATCTGCCACAGCTCATTTAGGCTATTTCCCAGAAAGAAAACATCCCCTCTCTGTCCAACAGATATATTTGTGATACTTCATAACTCAACTGATCATTTTAAAGTATTCATTATTTATGCTTTATTTATAAGAAAGTTAAAATGAGGGAGATGTTATGCAATTTATGGAAGTGGATCAAGACATGGATACGTGTGTCAGACAACTAGGCTGCAACATTTCACTGGTGAGATTAAACAGATTTTAAAACATTTAATTGACTTACAAAGCTGCCCCTATTAATCAAGCAGGAGTTTGGGTTTTTATTTAGAGATCTAATTATTTTTAATACAAGTACAGTACAGTACCTAAGTTGCAGGTGGCAAGTTCTGTTTCAAGAGCTGCCTCATATGGTAACCCACTGAAATGTAGGTAGCAACTTTTCAGTAAAGTACCCCGAGGCATTGGACTTCTCCCATCTATCCAGGCTGGCCACTGGGTATTCCTCAATAGAAAGGAATGGAAAAATTGTTCCGGTTGATCCTTGTTCAAGCAACTATATCTTTGAAGCACATTCTTTCCCTCAAAGAATTCTGGGCACCAGGGTGGAGAAAAATCAATGATTTTTTTAAAAAATTGGATATTTTTAATTTAAATCGGATTTTTTAAAATAAAATGCTTTTTGGGAAAATATATTACCATCCAAAGGTTATTCAATCATGAAATAAAGATTAGTTTTTTAATTATGTAGAATAAGGCTGTATATGTTTAATTTTTTTGGTAAATAAATTCCATTAATCCATTCACAATGTCATTTATGCTCTTCCAGAGGTTTTTGTAAGATTATTGGGCAGTTTCTCTGCCTACAAGATATTATCACAGATGCTTGGTTTACTTTTGCAGTTCTCAAAACTGAATTTGACTCAGCAGAGATCACATGCCTCTTCTTCACAGCAAAAATGTTATAACATGAACAGAGTTGAGAAAAAGACCTTAATCCTATTGTTCTACAAACCTATGAATACAGAATCAACCCCTTCAGTGTTAAGTTTCAAGAAGTTCAGTGAATAGAATAGAAACAATATTTTTCTGATTGTTTGGAGTGGAATGGATCTAATAAATCTATTTAAATTGTTATTATTAAGGTAATGATTATTTTTCTCCTTCCTAAGTACAACAGAAAAGTTGTCCAAATATGAATGATTAACCTATTAAACTGGGGATAAAAAAACTAATATGAAAAGTTGTTATTCTAAAAATCTTCATCTACTTGCATATTAAAGTTATACCAGCAAGAATTAGTCTTTATGTAGAAAACTGTGATTTAAATCAAGCCTTACTGACTAGTGATTTAAATCGTGATTTAAATCAGTTTGATTTAAATCAAATCCACCCTGCTGGGCACTGTAGTTAACCTCTCACAGAGTTAAAATTCCCTTAACAACTGTAATGGCAAGAATTATTTGAGGAAAAGAACATACTTCTAATACGCTTTAAAGGTATAGTGTGTACACACTAAAAAAAATGTTCTGGGCCCTGACTTGCTCCTGTATCCTTGGTTGTTCTTTGGTCCTTAATACTGGGGCTTATTCTACAGCTCCTGCTACCCAGCTCCTGGTTCATCTCAGACTGCAGCCCATCTCTCCCATGACATCTTAAAACGGCCACTCCCCTTTCATCTCAAACAGGAAGTGATGCTTCTTTTAGAGATGCTCCTTCTAAGACTGTGCCTGAATCACCTGCATCCTCCAAAAACATACACAGGGCCAAACTACACGTTACACTTCCTTCATTTTAAAAAAGAAGAGCGTATTTTTTTATTTTAGAGGAAAAGCAACATTGGAACCCTGACCCAGAATCTACTCCTGGTCCGGACTAAAGTTGCATCCTATTGACTGCTGTTTGTCCCCAAAGATGCTGTTTGCAGTGGGAAGCAACCTCTGAGATAAATAGCAGGCTAGGGATGATTTCTGGCAGGAAACCAGTACCAGACTGAGATTCAGAATTTCAGCATCAGGGTTTCCCAAACTTGGGTTTCCAGCTGTTTTTGGACTACAACTCCCATCATCCCTAGCTAGCAGGGGTTAAAAGGTAAAGGCAAAAGACCCCTGGATGGTTCAGTCCAGTAAAAGGCAACTATGGGAAGGCCACTGAGGCCACCTGAGCCTCGAGTGACAGCAAAGGATCCAGGAGGACCCCTAAACTATGAACCTGCTCCTTCAGAGGAAATGTAACCCCATCAAGAGCAGGCAACCTCCCACCTATCTGGTCTAGTTCATTTAGCATGGATAGCCACCAAACAGGCACGAAAACATACCTAAACTGCCCGCTTTTATATAGAAAGCATGTCATGGGGATCTCCAGAACCGCACTCAGCAATGTCAAATGGATATAGGAGACTGAATACGTAGCATAGATGACATCACTTTATGCACTAAACTGGAACGGAGGATTTTACCAAAGGTTTTGGACTTTATGATCTTCAAATCTCTTCTGGATTCTGTGTGTGTGTGTGTGTGTGTGTGTGTACACATAATAAAGAATGAACATGTGAGAAAGGAATTCAATTGTATTTTTATATTCAGTAGGAATAAAATTCACACAAGCCCTAAGAATAGTGCGGAACAGAAAGAACAGGTGCAAGGGCACCATCTTATTACCCAGGCGTTGGGCCAAAGAACCGTGTGATTAGTTCTGTGCAGCCAAAGAAGCTCTGGACTTGGGATATTTGAATAGCTTTGTGACGTAGTACAGTGACTCGCTTCAAAACAAAAAAACAGGCACAAATCCCACTGGGTGTGTCCAATGTTAGGCATGTAAAACGTAGCTCTTTGAATTCCAGCCATGGTCTCAAGTGATGTAGCAGCACACCAATCCAGCAGCCAGGAACCACAATAATAGGCAAGGTTGAGAAATTACTTTAAATGTATAGTTCTCTTTTCTACACAATCTCCAGTAAAAAAAGAAAAAGAAAAAGCCCAAAAGGGGCAAAAGAAAGCCATTCCAATTTAACAGGTTTGCATTATTCAGGCGAATAACCCAAAACTGTTCCTAAATAAACTTATCCCCACTGCCACCCACTTTCTCCAACGATCATAGAATCATACAAATGTAGAGTTGGAAGGGACTCTGGGGGTCATCTGGTCCAACCCCCTACAATGCAAGAATCTCAACTAAAGCATCTGTGATCCAACCTCTCCTTAAAAACCTCCAAGGAAAAATCTCCACTGCTTCCTAAGAGAGTCTGTTCCACTGTCCAACAGCTCTTACCATCAGAAAGTTCTTCCTGATGTTTAGTCGGGATCTCCTTTTTTGTAACTTGAAGCTACCTGTATTGGTTTGGGTCCTACTCTCTGGAGCAGGAGAAAACAAGCTTCCCCCATCTTCCATGTGACAGCCCTTTAGATATTTCAAGATGGCTATCATATCTCCTCTCAGGCTCTTTTCCAGGCTTCCTCAACCATTCCTTTTATCCAACTCCCTCAACCATTCCTCATAAGGATTGGGATTCCATACCCACGGTCATATTCTTCGCCCTGTTCTGCACAAGTTCCAGCTTGTTAATATCCTTCTTAAATTGTGGTGCCCAACTTAGTTGAAATTCAACTAATCCAAGGAATTTTGCTGTGCCGTTAGTCACGTTTCTCCAGACTGGTCAGATGGTAAACGCAACCTACTTTCCTCGTTTCTAGTCAAGGCCCAAATGTGACGGGCAGAGATTCTGCTGACGTCAGGTGCAAAGCCTCCCAATTGTCTCCTACTCTCAAGTCTCTGGATGCCAGAATAGGTTAGTCATGCTGAGGTTATTTTCACTTCAGCCGCTGTTCGAAAACAGTTCTGGCAACAACGTCAAATCCCCATGACCAACGAAGATGAGCATAGCATTGTTAGCCTCTCGCCTAAATTCCCCTTTTCTAGAAGCTCTCATGTGCATCTAGAAATGGCAAGCAACAAGACAAAAACAGAAGGCTTGCCTTTGGGAGAAAGGGTGGGCTATCAATTTTAAAATACTGTATATGAATACGTTCACGATGGCTATTGGTTTTAATCGTGCTTGCACACAACTAGTCTCTTGGTAACCTCTGGTGAGTAAAACCTGCCCGGAGACAACAACAAAAAAAAGTTCTGTTTCCCTCTTCTCTCTTTTAAAGCAACACAGATCAATTTAATCACAGGGCGGTAAAATATTTTGTGGACTTGTTTGCAACGCAAGGCTGAGTTTTATTTTCAGCCGCTGTAATGCTGACCAACACAAGCCCACCTAAGGAAGGGCCAAGTAGAAAAAGGATGAGCCGGCTCACAGAGACTTGTGGTTAAAATGATCAGATGCCTGCAAGTGGATCAGCTAGGCTAGATCAGCTATGGGGTGAGGAGACATATTTGTCTTTTTAAAAGGTTGCTCATCTATACAACTATTTTTGACTTTTCCAAAGCTGGCTTAATACACTTAAGCTCCACAAATTCATGCCACTCCCAGCCGCAATCCTAGAGTCATGTATCTTACTTCTAACAAGTACACATGTACTTAGGGTTGCACTTTCAGTTTCTCACAGCTCATGCTGGGGTTTATGAGGCGATATGCTTTATTATCCTTCTCGAGACCCTGGCAACTTTATCAACTGTCTCCATACCAGGAATGCTTTAAGACCCAATGTGTACCAAAAAAAACAACCCCAAAAACCCAACCACGATTAAGCAGCACACTGAAGCTTCATTTGCTTGCAATATGCTCCCCCTTTGCACAGAAAACTTGTGCACAGAAAAGGCAGCTGCTCTGTATTCTGGCCTCTGTACTTCTCATGAAACTTTGGAGCTTACTCTCCCCCTTTAAAATACGTAGAAATAAAACAAAACATGACTGTAAGGGAAGAGTGCACTGCAGAATTCACCTGGCTATACAGTATATTGAACTCAGCCAAAGTAAGGCAAATTTGAAATAATCCCCAAGGCCATACTTTTAAACTGCAGTGAAGCATTAGACACACCTAATGCCAGTTCACACACACACACACACACACACACACACACACACAGCAGGCCTGAAACTGCTGCCAAAATAAAACAGAGAGAGAGCATGAATTCACAGTAGCCTTGGAAGTATTCTGCAGTTAAATATGGATGGTTTGGGATTTTTGAAGCCCGTGTTTGCAAAAGTCTTTTCTATCCAGCCTCTGCATTCTTTTTTCTTCTTTGTTTTAAAAAGAAGCTAGGTGAAAATTTGCAGTTTATTCACACACACAAACACAAAATGCATACTTTTTCCTTAGAATATAATTTTGCACAAATTTTGGTATGTTTTTTTGGAAACATACTCCCAAATAAGCCAGCCAAATTAGGTGCTAAGGGACGAGGGTGGCACTGTGGGTTAAACCAGAGCCTAGCGACTTCCGGCGAGGACGCCATTGCGGGCGGTCAAGGGTCGTTTCGGCAGCGAGACGACCCTGGCCTGTCCCAGGGGTAGGAGCTCCGCTACCGCACAGCGGGCTCCGCCAAACCGCGGGTCGAGCGTCCCGCGGCACGGGCTCTCCAGCGAGCCCACTATGGCGCTGAACCCTTCTCCCGTTCCCCTTGTAAAAGGGGCGCGGGAGTGAAGGGACAACGGCGCCGGGCTGTGGAGGTATGCCCCAACCGGGCTGGCGAAGCGGCGGCTGCCGCCTGCACTGAGCGCGTCGTTCTACCTGATTTGGAAGAAAAAAAGAAGAAACCCGAGGCCGTGAGTACGGAGTTAATTGGATTTAAAATTTCGGACAATTGGCACTCCGGGAGGAACGTTAAAAAGGAAGCCCGTTCCTCCCTTTGTTGAATGAAGAAAATAACATTGTTGCTAGCTGCTGCTGCAGTAGCGGATACAAAGTTTCTATGGAGCTTTTTGACAAGTGAGACCGGTTGAACCCCTTTTAGGGGAACTAAGTTGTTGGAAATATTTCTTCTTTGAAGTTGTTGGATTATAATCTTTTCACCCTGACTCGGGGGAAAATGGCGACTGAAACTTATGGTTAAGGATGGAAAAGTACTGAAACTTGATACCCTCTGCCTACTTCTACCATGCTTGGTTTCGTTTTTAAACTGGCTCTAGACTCGGGACTGACCCATGAACAAAGGATTATTTTTTTGAAGTTAGAACTGTTAAACCAGAAATTAAATTTGTTGAAGCAGGATGTCGAGGAAAAGTTATATGCTACAGGAAAGACTCTTGAGAACTTTGTCAAACTGGAAGAAAACCTTGCTAGGGAACTTGAGGAAATTTTTGAGAAACAAAGTACAGTGACTATGCAACTCCGAGAAGATGGAAAATCCTGTTGGTGTGAGAGACCCAGGGTTAGAAGACAATTTATATCCAATTTCTGGGGTGAGAGCCCAGAAATGAAGGGAAAAAGATTTGTGAAACTACAACTAGAAGATGACTGGAATTTGAAATGGAGATGCTGGAAGGTGATGATTTGTGTTCCCTGGAGTTCCCTGCAAGGATGTTTATGGACTGCGTCTGGACCATTGGTTTTAAGGAAAAAGAGGACATTCTGGACAATGATGTTGGAAGGAGATGGAGAAATGTCTGGGGGGTGATCCCGAGATGGCGAAGGAAAATGGTTAGAAGAGGGATAGGGTGAGAATATTTAAAATATAATTAGGATGGCTCACCATGGTACCCTGAAGTCAGTGTGTTAAGAATTTAAGATTTTGAACTAGTGAAGAGATATGTGAACTGTTTATCAGCAGCAGTTTAAGTAAAATAAGATGTAAGATTTGAGCTAAGAAGTGTTGTATTATGAAGTAAAAATAAATATTAAATAAATATTAAGAAGTCTGTTTAGATATTCTGGATGATTTAAATTTTAGAGATGAGAAGTTATTAAAGTAAATTAGAATTGGAACCAAAGGAGAGAAAACGGGGGAAGTCACCCTGTGTAGATTCAAAACAAGAAAAAAAAATTTCTAAGTAAGAAAAAGAAATATTGGTGTTCTAAGTGGTGGTTTGTATTTGTTTTCTATTCTGTTTTGATTGCTGTATGTGATGTTGTATTTGTTTTGTTGTGTTGTCTTTTGTTGTGTGGAAAACCAATAAAATTTTTGTAAAAATAAAAATAAAAAATAAACCAGAGCCTAGTGCTTGCCAATCAGAAGGCAGGCAGTTTGAATCCCCACGACAGGGTGAGCTCCGATTGCTCGGTCCCAGCTCCTGCCAACCTAGCAGTTCGAAAGCACATCAAAGTGCAAGTAGATAAATAGGTACCGCTCCGGCGGGAAGGTAAACGGCGTTTCCGTGCACTGCTCTGGTTCGCCAGAAGCGGCTTAGTCATGCTGGCCACATGACCCGGAAGCTGTACGCTGGCTCCCTCGGCCAATAAAGCGAGATGAGCGCCACAACACCAGAGTCGTCCATGACTGGACCTAATGGTCAGGGGTCCCTTTACTTTACTTTTACCTAACTAGGTGTTAAGATAATCCCGGAAGGCCTTTCTCTGGTTTTCTGCCACTGGAAACCAGAGATGGGGCACCACTCACAAAATGGCCCTACTTTTACAATTCTTTCTCCATAAGGCTCGCTGGGCACACTCTCCATTGCCAGCAATTATCTAGGAAGATTGGCTACTTTTATAGATTTTACTGATAGTTATAAGCAAGAATAATCCAGTTCAATTAAATATAGAATAACTGCATAACAATATAAATCATTAGCAGAAAGTCAGATGATTATTATAATAATTAAAACTGAATTGATGCAAAATCAAATTTGGTAATATTTGTAGCAATCATTTAACCACACAATGTCTGCAAGTTGTTTTCTTCTACCAGAGAACAAAAACAAAATATAATTACATTTTTAAAAGCATATTTAGAAGACTATATAGAACACAGAAAACATTCCTAATAAGTATCTTAATTGTCACTTGAGTGATCCAAATCATTTTGCACTTATGCAAGTTTTTCTGGAGGGGAGGGGGAATGGAATTTGCTGTATTTGATTTAAATGCTTATTTGAGTGTTTGCTTTCATGTTTTATGATAAGTGATAAAAAGTTTAAAAGCAAGCATGAAAAGTCATTCTTACCAGAACAAAGTACTCTTTGAAGAAACAAAAACTTCTTACCACATTTCACAGATGACACCATTCACTGTCATCTGTGAAATTACAGGGAAATTATTGTGCATATTGTCAAGAATTATGCAAGAGAACAATTCAAATTAAAGCCAAACTACGGTTTGTCATCTCTGTATTGCAAAAGCCACCATTAAAACTTGACTTACGTTTTTTGGGTTTTTAACCCAGTAAATGTTAATTAAACACAGCTCAATGGCTTATTAGTGTTTCCGCTCACACAGTATGTTACATCCAAACAACAGACTTTGCACATGTTAATTCTAAGCTCAGAGACAACACACTCTGGAACATATGCAATTTCCACAAAACTTTATTGTTTACTCAGTTGGCAGTCATTTGCTGCTGAAAGCAATATGGGGCCATTTTTAAAAAGCAAAGTTGGTGCCAGATGTTTAAATTATAAAAAGGTAAAAAAAAAAATCTTACAAATAGAGATGGTCAGATTCATCTTAGAAAGAAATTCTGAAAACCCTATGAACCATGTGAGCTCAGCAATTGCAAGAAAAGCATAAAACTATTCCCTGAGTTTCTGTACTATTTATCATGCTTACAGAGACTGTGTTGGGTGACTCAGACTCTTGCCACTGTAATCTTAGAATTACTCAACCTCATTGGACTGGTCATGTTATGCAGATGCCTGATTATCGTCTTCCAAAGCAATTACTCTAATTCCAAACTTTAAAATGGGAAGTGTAATGCTGGTGGTCAACAAAAGAGGTTCAAAGACTCTCTCAAGGCAAATCTTTAAAAATGTAGTATGTTGTTGTTAGTGACCCCATGGACCAGAGCACACCAGGCACTCCTGTCTTCCACTGCCTCCCGCAGTTTGGTCAAACTCATGTTGGTAGCTTCAAGAACACTGTCCAACCATCTTGTCCTCTGTCGTCCCCTTCTCCTTGTGCCCTCAATCTTTCCCAACATCAGGGTCTTTTCCAGGGAGTCTTCTCTTCTCATGAGGTGGCCAAAGTATTGGAGCCTCAGCTTCAGGATCTGTCCTTCCAGTGAGCACTCAGGGCTGATTTCCTTCAGAATGGATAGGTTTGATCTTCTTGCAGTCCATGGGACTCTCAAGAGTCTCCTCCAGCACCATAATTCAAAAGCATCAATTCTTTGGCAATCAGCCTTCTTTATGGTCCAGCTCTCACTTCCATACATCACTACTGGGAAAACCATAGCTTTAACTATATGGACCTTTGTTGGCAAGGTGGTGTCTCTGCTTTTTAAGATGCTCTCTAGGTTTGTCATCGCTTTTCTCCCAAGAAGCAAGTGTCTTTTAATACAATGGTGGTTGCTGCTTATTCTCAATATGCAGAGACCTCTGAAGTGCATTGCATGGGACTGTGTGGTACTTGTAGTAGGGTAAGTTCTGCTGATCAAAGTAATCAACTCTTGACGGCCATCAATGAGATCGCACCTAAGCGCCCTCTGCGACCCCGCCGAAACCGGACCCCTTGGTTTACCGAGGAGCTCCGGAAAATGAAGCGGGAACTCAGACGGCTAGAGCGAGTATGGCGGTGTGCTCGCGACGGAGCCTCAGGAACATCTTATAGAAGGTTTATGAAAACCTATGAGATGGCAGTGAAAGCCGCGAAGAAGTCTTACTTCTCGACTTCCATTGCATCCGCTAGCTCTCGCCCAGCGCAACTCTTTAGAATAATCAGGTCTCTAACAACCCTAGAGGAACAACCAAATTTAAATACAAATTCGACCCATAGCTGTGAGGCATTTGCGAGCTTCTTTGCGGAGAAAGTCCTGTTGCTCCGCCGTGACCTCCCTGCCAATTTGGATACAGTAACAGAACTGGAGGCCCCTCGACTGTCCTCGGGTCCAGTATTGGACCACTTCGATCGGATACTCCCTGCCGATGTAGACAGACTCCTCCGAGCTGGAAGGCCCACCACTTGCCCCCTTGACCCGTGCCCGTCTTGGCTGATTAGAGCGTGTCCAGACGAGGTGCGGGCCCCCCTGGGTGACATCATCAACTTGTCCCTTGGCACAGGGACTTTCCCACGGGAGCTGAAGGAGGCAGTGGTGCGTCCGCTCTTAAAGAAAACATCTCTAGATCCTTTAGATCTATCCAATTACCGCCCAGTTTCGAATCTTCCATACCTGGGTAAGGTAATTGAGAGAGTGGTTGCTGAACAGCTTATTGGATTTCTGGATGAAACATTGGCTTTGGATCCATTCCAGTCCGGCTTCCGCCCTGGTTATGGGACCGAGACAGCTTTGGTGGCGCTAATGGATGATCTCCGTAGACAGCTGGATCGAGGCGGATCGGGCCTGCTGATCCTTTTAGATTTATCAGCAGCCTTTGATATGGTCGACCACGATCTTTTGGACCACCGCCTTGCCGACGTGGGGATTCAGGGCACAGTCCGACAATGGCTGCGCTCCTTTATCTCAGGTCGGGGACAGAGAGTGGCGCTAGGGAGGGAGTTGTCGCCGCGACACTCCTTGGTGTGTGGAGTTCCGCAGGGCGCAATCCTTTCCCCGATGCTTTTTAATATCTTTATGCGCCCTCTCGCCCAGATTGTCCGGAGTTTCGGGCTGGGTTGTCATCAATATGCTGATGACACCCAGCTTTATCTACTGATGGAAGGCCGCCCTGACTCGGTCCCGGACACACTGACCAGGTGCTTGGAGGCTGTGGCTGGATGGATGCGTGGGAGCCGGTTGAAGTTAAACCCTTCGAAGACAGAGGTCCTCTGGCTGGGTCGAGACGACATGGGGTCGGGGGGCCAACTCCCATCTCTTGCGGGGGTGCAATTAGTGCCAGCGCCTTCTGTCAGGAGTTTGGGTGTAACCTTTGACGCCTCACTTTCTATGGAGGCGCAGGTTACAGCCACAGCAAAGGTGGCATTTTTCCATCTCCGCCGTATTAGGCAGTTGGCCCCCTACCTCTCTCGCCCTGATCTGGCCACAGTGATCCATGCGACGGTCACCTCCAGACTTGATTATTGTAACTCGCTCTACGCGGGGCTGCCCCTGAAGCTGACCCAGAAACTCCAGCGGGTGCAGAATGCCGCGGCGAGGCTCCTCACGGGGTCTTTGCCGCAGGACCACATTCATCCAGTGCTTTACCAGCTGCACTGGCTCCCGGTGGAGTACAGGGTCAGGTTTAAGGTGCTGGTTTTGACCTTTAAAGCCCTATGCGGCTTAGGACCCTCATACCTAAGGGACCGCCTCTCCTGGTATGTCCCGGGTAGGACCTTAAGGTCCTCAAATAATAATTTGTTGGAGGTCCCGAGCCACAAGGATGCTAGGTTGGCTTCAACTAGGGCCAGGGCCTTCTCAGTACTGGCCCCGACTTGGTGGAACAGTCTGGCACAAGAGACCAGGGCCCTGCGGGATTTGGCATCTTTCCGCAGGGCCTGCAAGACGGAGCTGTTCCACCTAGCCTTTGGGTTGGTTTCAGTTTAACCCTGATGTTTCGTTCTTTTGGTGTGATTGGTGGGCTACTTAAAAATGAGGCTGCAGTTTAGATTTAATTTTAAATTGTATTTTAATCTGTATTTTAATGAATTGTTTTATGTTTTTGTTGTGATTTTATTGGTGTTAGCCGCCCTGAGCCCGGTTTGGCGGGGAAGGGCGGGGTATAAATAAAAATTTATTATTATTATTATTAATTGATCATGTATCGGGTAAGATGATCTCTTAAGTACACCAGACACCGACAATTGGGAAACACTGGCCTGCGAGTGCTCCAATTGGAGAACTGCCAAAGGTGTCATGGACTTTGAAGACACTTGAACTCAAGACGAAAGGGAGAAATGTTCTAAGAGGAAGGCATGCTTGGAAAACCCTTGTCGTGATCACACTCGGGCCCAAACTTAGGACAGGTCCATCATCCAATCACTTTCTTGGCATTCAGGGGGTTCTACCAAGAGTTGTACTTTCCTTTTTTTCCCAGTGGCTTTCCAACCTGTTCACTTCTCCACTGTACAATAGACAAGGTCGTGGGTTTTCAAATAGCTGGAGGCTTCCATGGGATTACCCAATAACTTCTGAACACCCAGAAGGGAAAATAAATCAAAGAGCTATTTAAAAGTATTATTTATTTCAGAAGATGAAACCAAAATCCCCTCTTGTGCATATAAAAACAAAACAGAAAACGGTTCTCTTGTCTCACAAGTTCACGGACTTACTTTAGTTACCACATAACTTAATTTAGAACAACGCTGCAATCCCATCGACTGCAACGTAGAACAACTGTGTACAAGTCTACTTAGAAGCACATTCAGTGGGATTTACTCCTAGGAATGTGGGCACAGGACTGAAGCCTATGAACCACAGCAGATATACATTGCCTAGTCCACATTGCAAAGCAAGCATCTTTGTCTTGGAGGAAAAAGAAATGCATGCTATTTGAGATTCCAAAGATTTACAAATGGAATCTTTCCAGGCACTGAAGGCTACTTTCTCATTAAGTTCTAAGAAGTGGTAGCATGGTTCCTCTTTCCACTCCTCACCAGATTTCCTTTTTCAACTGACATTCAACATGCCATGGCCACAGAGCATGCTCAATCAGGCTGCTTTTCCTGGTTCAAGTTCTGCCATCACTCATAACCTGGTGTTAGGAATAATGAAATCTATTACGGTGTGAGAGACAGAAACAAATCACACACCTGCCACCCTATCCAGCTCCAAATCCCAGAGAGAGAGGGAGGGAGGGAGGGAGGGAGGAGGAGATTATTTCCCCCCTTGCATGCATAGAAGCTGAATTGGACCAACTTCAGAGTCAATTCACTGCTCGTTTTGCTACGCAAGTTCCTACAAACTGCAATCATTCTTCAGATCCATTTGCCTGTGCAAGTAAAAGCTATTTTCCTATCATTATCCTACTTTATGGACTATTAGCAACTGATGGGCACCTTTCATTACCACTGGAATCGCTATCATGTTTGGCAGATAGCAAACACTATAGTCATCCCCAATTACATTGCTGGTTTCCCCATTATTTTGTTTCTTGAAAGCACAACAGATGTTCCCAGCATTTCACACTGTATTTGAATTTGTTTTAAAAGGGCGAAATAAATATTTTTCACGCAGTTCTGTAAGAAAAAAGGCTTCATGGAATCAATGGTTCTTGAGCATATATTCTATACTGTTGTTGTTGTTGTTGTTGTTAAATTGCTTGTCACCCAAAGGTCTCCTAGAGACTATAAGGGAAGGAAAAGGGGAGTGTGTCACACAACACATCAATATACTGTATTGTCTAACACAACATTTTGTTGAGGAGAGACACCCACCATATAAATAATGGCAAACACTCAAATAATAAACGAAGTATACTCCCGCCCACTAATTAGCAGATAAGCAAGTCTTTGAGTCTCTCATTTCTTTTAGTGTGCCTCTGCATCAGAAAGCATTCAAGAGAAAATGCACTGGAGCTTAGCCAAAGGTTGTTTTTAAAGAGAGACAGACAGACAGAAAGAAAGACAGAAAGAGACAGTCAGACATAATAAAACTTGATCTATCAATATATATGTGTGTGTCAATAACTACCAATAGTCAAGAATTTAAAACAAACCCTTGGTGGTTTAACAGGGCAGCTTCATAGCCCTTGGTTTAAAATTGGCTTGTGATGAAATTTGCAAGAGTTTGCTTTAATCTATCATGGTCCCTAGCAACACTAAGCCAGGACGAAAGTATAATGAAACTCTGCTAAAGTCCTATTCACAGTCGCAGAGACTGGAGAGGGAAAAATGTACAAACTCAACCTTTTGCTCAGGCTCATTCACACTCCTTCAGAAAATGTTACACCACAGTTTGGTGTTATGTATGAACCTGGCTAACTGTATATTTTTAATATTTTATTTTTTGTTATGATATAATTCTCAATCTGACATTTTACTGCATTTTTATTTTTCAAAAACTGAGTAAGTACAAGGTGGTTTGTTTGTTTTTTAAGGAATTAACCATGAGCATGCATAGCTCCAGTGTTGTTGTTTGTTTCTTTGTTTTTTGGTGGTGAAAGTGAAAAAATATGCATGTTTTTCTATGGCAGGCAAAAGCAGAAGAAATCCTACCGCACTATTCCCCTAACACTGGTGGTATTCAATCAAGTATGTATCCCTTCAATGCGATTCCATGGGTGTGGAGTTACAGGAAATGCCAAAAAAATCTATGCTAGAAGCAAAAAATTAGACCCATTGAAAAGAGGCATGAAATATTCCTGAGCACAAACACTGTATTTAGTTGCATATTGGAAGCCAATCTTTGCCTAGGGCCATAACTCAGTGGTAAGTACATAACTGGCATGCAGAAGATTTCAGGTTCAGTCTCTGGCATCTCCGGTTAAAAAGCAGCAGGCATGGAAAAGGTCTTGGCCAAGACCAAAATCTTGGAAAACCACTGTCAATTGGAACAGAAATTACTGAGATAAAGATGGAGCAATGGTCTGGCTCTGTATGAGCTTCTATATTTACAAGCAATTCAATGGGACAAAATGTAGGCTTAAGGAATCTTGGACTCTGGTCCAGAAAAGCTTATGCTCCCAAAAGTTATATTAGTCTGAGATGCATCAAGAGACTCCGCCAGACTTGGTCTTCAAATGAATGGGACAAGTTAGGAGAAGCCACGAGTAAGTACTCCTTGATTTCAATGGGGACTAAGTGCAACAATCTTAGCCTGCATCCAACCCCTTTGCTGCTTTTGCTGTAAAGGACAATAATTGCTCCCCTAGATTTTAATGTAGTATGGTTATGATGATGATGATGATGATGATTAATTAAATTTGTATACCACCCTTCATCCGCAGATCTCAGGGCAGTTCACAACTTAAAAAGACAAGCTAAAAAAACCACATTCCACATAATAAAAACAAGAACAAAAATAAACTAATAATCCCCTCGACCCACTCACCCGTACAACTCTGTAATAGCTCTGTAATAGTTCTAAAATGAAATATGGATATGGTCCAGTGCAATTTTTCTAGAGAAAAAGGTGCCGGAAACTCACCATGAACGCCTCCCTTGTTCTCTTATAATGGCAGTGGCGCCCACCTGAGAGGGGCCGGAACTGAGTTCCAGGAAGTTCCGGTTGAAAAAAAAAGCCCGGGATACAGTGGGCACAAGCCAGCAGGAATGGCCAACATGGTGGGGCAGTGCCTCACTGCAACCCCACTGGTGGTGGAGCTGCCTGAACAGGACAGCAGGAAAGGTCAGGGTTGTTCAGGCACTATGACAGAGCCAAACTGGTTCTTCCATTGCTGCGCCTATGCAGCTGTGACCTCCCCACAGCTATCCCCCCTCCCCGTTTCAGAAAACGGCAGCAATGCCACTATTGGGAGGGTATTCTCCCAACATCTGGGAGGTCCGCAGCTTCCCTAATAGGCTAGTTATATTTTTTCTCAACTGTCCAAGAAGCCTTTCATGGCTGTTATTCTTTAGAAGCTTTCACTAACACGACACTAACTAATTCCACTACAAGTTACAGGGAACCAGGCAGAGGGCCTTCTCGGTAGTGGCGCCCACCCTGTGGAACCCTCCCATCAGATGTCAAAGAAATAAACAACTATCTGACGTTTAGAAGACATCTGAAGGCAGCCCTGTTTAGGGAAGTTTTTAATGACTGATGTTTTAATGTATTTTTAATCTTCGTTGGAAGCCGCCCAGAGTGGCTGGGGAAAGCAAGATGAGCGCCGCAACCCCAGAGTCGTCCGCGACTGGACCTAATGGTCAAGGGTCCCTTTACCCTTTAGTCACCCTCTGAAACCCAAAACGTCTGCCCAATACTACATCATGACACTGTCAGTCAACAGCTACACCTACCAGGCTGCAGCAGCAGCGGAAAGGGCAAAAGGGGTGAGTGGTTTCACACCCCTATTCATCGCCAGTCTGCCACCACCAACACCAAAACACTATTCAGAGGGAAACAACATACCTTGGTGAAGCTCACAACATAATAGCACTGCTTAGTTTTGCCCTACATTTTTGCAAAATTGCAAATTCAGACACTCGTTCTTTTAGTAACTATATGGGAGAAATGAGGTGGGGGAGAGCAAACGGCAAAACTTACACCAATAAGCTCAAGTGGAAACCCTCTTAAGTGTGTCATATGGATTTATTATAACAAATGGGTCACAGTCAAAGTGTGTTAGGCTTGTGTGCAGGAACATATGTTGTTAATAATGCTGAGGAAATGTATTTTATAAAAAGTTTTTATATATATATATAAAAAATTGGCAGCATATGGAGCCAATTCACATGACCACTGGGCATATGGTAGCTACTGGAAATCCACTTGAAAAACCTATGCATGCCAGCAATCTTACATATAGTTAATCTTGCATACATCCTATGGAAATCCATGTAACTAAAGCCAGATTCCTACGTTATTGGAGCACCGTGGTTTCTGCTCCCAGTGCTGCTTCGGCAACATAAAAATGTAGAAACCACATGGGAGGGTATTGTGCAAGAAGAACCATGCTAATATCAGAGGCTAAATCATAAGGGGGAGTGTTATGAAACAAACCGTACAGTGTATGTATTAGTATGTGCATTCCAAAGCCCTAAAATCCCGTAACTTCAAGAGAGGGGTGATTGATGGGCCTGCATTGATAACATTGCTGAAGTTATTATGGAGACATAAGACTAATTATGAGAAGAAACACTCCTTTCAAGTTAATATTTCCAAAAGCAACTCTTTGAATCGGGGGCTACATGTATGCCACAATTCCAACAGAGCACAAATATGTGTGAAGTTGAGGTAAAGAATTCCTCTTCCTGACAACTCCGTCTTTCATATTTTTAAAGCATTTCTCGTCCTTCTGGCTGAAAATACAGGTTTGTACGCGTGTGAGTATTGCCTGCTGAATTCTCACAAGTTTAGAGAGACAGAAATCTGAACAAGGTTTCCAGTAACCAGGGCAAGGCTTCATTGCCCATCCCCATGCAAAAGCAGAATAAATTAGAGAGGAATTAAAGTGACGGAATTCAGTCTTTCCTGATGCGTTTTGCCAAAGTACAGAATTTTAAGTGCATTAGATGGAGTACAGGCTCTATGAATCTTACCCTTCCCCACGCATACTGTTGAAGAATATTTGTCCCATAAACCAACATATGAAATGGTACCCCTGGTTACCATTAGTGACTACACTTTAATTTGTTTCTCCCACTTCTCCTCTGCTCCTTGAATCCCAGGGCAAGAGGGTGGATTCAAGTTGCATTTGTAGCAAAGGTAAATCAGAGGGCCAACAAACGACACATACCAAAATCATAGAAATACCTTGCGAATTCAAGCAGAGGCGGGGCATTACCATTGCTTATTGTTCATTTCATAACACAGGGCAGTCTGTGATTGCCATTTTTGCATAACACACATACACACCATAGTTTGCGATACATTGACAGCTCAAAAATGAGGAAACCGTTATCACAATATGGACTTCAGGCCGGTTTGGGATGATATTTCAATATATCGCCCAGCCCTATAATGCCTGGTGAGAGAAATAATAAGACCCTGGTCAGCAACTAGCTTTGCTGGAGAAGGAAGTAGGAATGAGTGGAGAAATCTTCCCAACATGCATCTACCCAAGAGCCAGTTCCCTCCATGCTTCTTTGGTTTTTGGTTTGGTCCAGGGGCTGTCAGTTTTTTTGTCCCTACACTGAACAAATGAGAACTCTTGGCTTAGGATACAAGCATCACCTTAAAGGAGGAAATTAATTTGTTTGTTTATTTCATGTTAGCCTAGAACACCATGAATAAATAGAGAGACACTGTATCCTGTTAACCAACATGTAAAATAAAATTTAAATAACCATTTATTTCAGATCTGAAACAGTTTGGCAATGAGTCTCACCAAAAGTATCCAAGGCTGCAATCCTATACATGTTCACAGGGGAGTAAGCCCTTCTAGATAAATTTGGACTTACTTCTGAGTAAACATGCACAGGATTGCACTGTAATGCAATGTCTTTCATTTTTCTAAATATATATATATATATGTTGTTTATTAAATTTGTATACCACCCTTCATTCAAAGGTAAAGGACCCCTGGACTAAGGGGTGTGGCACTCATCTCACTTTGGGCCAAGGGAACCGGCATTTTTCCGTAGACAGCTTTCCAAGTCATGTGGCCAGCATGACTAAACCACTTCTGGTGCAACAGAACACCGTGACTGAAACCAGATTGCACGGAAATGCCGTTTACCTTCCCGCCTCAGCAGTACCTATTTATCTACTTGCACCGGTGTGCTTTCGAACTGCTAGGTTGGCAGGAGCTGAGACAGAGCAACAGGAGCTCAGCCTGCCACAGGAATTCAAACCGCCAAATTTCCGATCAGCAAGCCCAAAAGGCTTAGTGGTTTAGACCACAGTGCCACCCACGTCCCCACCCAAAAATTACAGGGAGGTTCACAACATAAGATGATCCATGTATAACTCCAATGCTGATCTATGAAACTGAGAACTACTACAACAGCTATTTCCAGCCCATGTTTACAGTGCTCTTCCCGATTTTATACCTCCCATCAGCTACGTTTGTGGCCTTAACAAGACCTACAGGAACTAGACAAAAACAAATGTTTTAGGGATGTATCCTGTGACACCACTCGACTGTTCTTGGGCCCACACGAGCTAAACAGTCAAGCTGCATCTGGCAAACACTGCTGGCTCGCACACATGAGAAATCGCGCCTGCGAAATCTGGCAGAAGCAAAACCAAATCTTTGTGTTACTTCAGAGATGAAAGCATTTCTTTTATCTGCTGTAAAATACAAGCCATAAATCTCCTTTCTGTGTTTTGTTGCCCTGTTTCCAGTTCACACGAAATTGCACTCTTCCGCTCGATAGCTTCACTTCATTTGCTGCCTGGATTTTATTTTAAGAATCTCGAGTCTTGACCCGTCCTTAGAAGATAAAACCCCTGACCCTGTGAAGAGTTATGTGTACCCTCATCAGGGTCTCAGAGGCTGCCTTCCGTCCTGCAGCTCCTTTTGCCGAACTCCCCAAACTGCTTTTTAAGCTTGGGAGAATGTAAATCATTATTCAGCGGTTTTGTGCGGGAAGCTGCCGGGCAAGAAAGCATACATTCGTATGTATACAGGAATCTCATGAATGTACACTGCTATACTGCAGCCTGTGCAACTGTGCAACTGTATGTGATCTTTTAGGCCCAGATTTAGAAAAAACTATTAAAATGCACCCATTTCAAACCAATCTTAGTCCATGTCTTATGGGAAGGGCATGTTCCTGCCCAACCACGCAACTATACTAGGATCTCAGTTCTCTCCATTATTTTTGACCTGGGAAAGAAAAGGAAAATTGGATTATCCCACTACACCTTTCCAATCTTTGTGGATTACATATCAATCCTGGCTGTGACTTCCCTTGCTGGTTACAAAAAACACATTTTTTTCACTATATAAGTGGGCAGAATGCTACCATTTAGGAATAGATGAGACTGTCAATTTTGTTTCTCTCTACGTCTTGCTTTCCAATCCTAAATCCAGTTTGCCAGATTTCTGCATCAGTTTCCTTTTTAAAAAGTCCTCATGAAAACAGTCAGCATTTTAGTGCTTTTTTAGAGCACTCCTATTGGACACATTTTTGTACACAGTTTTGCTTTTTGCAAGCAAAGCATATAATGGTGTTGTTGTTTTTTTTGGTATGTTATTTTCACTAACAAGCATTTTTCTGCACACTTCCCTCTAATATATGCACCTTTTTTGGGTGGAGAACTGCATCACAAAATTCGGAGAAGTGCAAATTTCACGCATTGTTTCAGGAAGTGAAAAATTGGTAGGTTTCCATTACTACCATTCTTACTATTAACAGATTTTGCTTTGTAGCACACTTCATTTTAAATAGAAAGACATTCTAGTTCAATCCTGTTCAAAAAGTAACTAGTTTCAGTTTGTCTTTTACAAAATGAAACAGCTGAGTTCAAAGTTCATTCAAATGAACCTTCTGATTCAAAAAAAAGGTTCACCCTCGGCCATTTTTAACCAGTAGCCATAATGTTACAAGCTGCTGCGCTGATGTATAGGATCCAAAAATAAACCAGGGGGCAAATATAAGTAATAACATGCATGACGGACAGAATGTCAGCAGATGAAGCTTTCCTCATAATTTTATTTCCATATTATAAAAGGCTTACCCTGCTTAATTTGTGCCAGCCACACAGCTGTTAAAGGCACAATGCATCATTTATTGTTTCCCAATACCTGTTTCTCACTGTAAGCTGTTCTTGTTGAAGAGGGTGAATCTCTTCAGCAAGGAAGATACAGGAAATGCCTCACATTCCTTCCATCTGACTGCTAAGCAACAGTGATTGAGTGACTAAGCATCCCTAGCAGGATCGGTGCTGATGCCCCCCCCTCCTACGCCCTGCCCACCACCTTGTGCTCCTCCACCACTGCAGCCACACACCCTGGCATGCTGGGGCTTCCTGGTCGTGGGGACCTGGCTACAGCCCTAGGAGGCATGACCACACCAGGGGAGGGCATGGTCGCAGCAGCAACGAAGGAGCAGGAGGTGGTGAGCACCAAGCCACAGCGAGGACCCGGCAATGGCAAGTGCCATGGGAGCCTGCTACCTCCTCACTGCACTTCTTGCATGACTTGACCCAGGCATAGGCAAACTCGGCCCTCCAGATGTTTTGGGACTACAACTCCCATCATCCCTGACCACTGGTCCTGTTAGCTAGGGATGATGGGAGTTGTAGTCCCAAAACATCTGGTGGGCCGAGTTTGCCTATGCCTGGCTTGACCTGATCCTCTTCCTTTTATGCACAGTTGTCTTATACACGGATAGCAGAGGGGGGACGGGAGATTGGTGGCAGCAGCCAGCAGGAGATTGGCAGCGGCGATTGGGCATGTGATTGGTCACTGCGGCAAGGCCTGCTGCTGATTGGCTGCTGCTGTGGCAATTGTGCAGGCTATTTATGGCAGCGACAAGGCGTGCGTGCAATCGGCTATGGTCGCGTTGAGTCTGCAGGTGGGCTTTTGGCGGCGAGCATGTGGACGATTGGTGCAATTTCCCCCATAGGGGCCGTCTTATACATGGGGGCGTGTTATACACAGAAAAATGCGGTAACTTAGTTTTCATTTTTTTAAAAAAAAAAAGTCCAGGCTTTTGCTTGGGGTCGGAGTCTGTGAACTAGAAATCATTCAAAGTTCTACATCAAAAGTTACTTCACCTTTTATTCACTCAACAATTACAGGAACGACTTGAAGGTGTAGTTTAGAGATTATCTAACTAGTTTGGTAAACTTCATTCAACTGAACTAGTTCATTCCAAGCCAGGGCCAGTCCAATACATTTTGGCACCTGAGATGAACCATAAAATATGATGATGTCCCCCACCATGGAAGTAGGGGTGAGTGAATAACTACATCAGGAACAAGGGGGGAATAAAGGTCTATGTAGGGAACAAGGGTGGGAGGAGACCAGTAGAGTGTGCTATTCGCCAAAAAGTTGCTGTAGAAGAGACCAAGGAAGTAATGCTTTCCTTGAAGGCCTGATCTGCTGCTTCTGTAGATTCTGCCACCTGAGGCAGTTTCCTCACCTTGCCTCATGGGTGGGCCAGCCCTGTTCCAAGCATTGATCACTGGATCCTACATGGACTAGAACCCCTTTTAAAAATAATTTGAAAAGCTAAGAACTGCACCTGCTAAAAGCCCAAACAAGCGCCAGTCGGCATGTCCAGAATATGGGCTAAGCCTGGAAAAGCAAGGGTTTTTGGCAACCCAACCAGCTAAGCTACTCTACCTTCACAGCTACCAGAAGCATAATAAGGAAATAAGGAATAAATAGGCCGTGTAATTTTACATGCATACTAAAGAAAAGAAGAAACGTGATTTTCACAGCACTCAGGAACAAAAACACAAAGCTTTGTGAAGAAGTATTTCAAAGCATGGAGGATTCTGGGAAAATGTGGCATCCACTACAAAATGGTGGGATCTATTGCTTCATTATATGACAAAGTACAGAGCCTTGGAGGGCTGGTCCCCATCTCGTGTATTATTTTCTTTCCGGGAGAGCAACAGAAAAAGCAGCCAAGTAATACTGTCCCAGAGGTTACTCATTACGTCACTGCAAGGCAGCAAAATTGGACTTGTCAACTGACCGACCACCTCCATATCCCACTTGAAGATCAAGATTATTTAGAAGAACTTGAAAGTCCCCGGATCAAAAGGTCCATTAATTATTTGAAAGCAGATCTTCTACCCAAGCCAATTCAAACAAAACCACACTCTTGGAACCATAATCCACTCAAGCAGGCACATTCCACAAGGGGAAGAAATGTCAATACACATTCTGCCATTTCTCCTACTTGTTTTCGCATTTCAAACTGGTCCCCATTTGTCTGAAGAAACAAGCGCTTTGTTGTTGCCAAAGAATTACAGAAGTTGCTATTATTCCAACTAGTTAACCAAATTATCAGTACAAACTTCAAAACTGTGGCATGCAGGCTACTCATAGCAAAAAGGTCAAAGAGCATATCAGACTCTTAATTGGGAATGGGCATATTATTCAACACTGTACTACAGTGTAAGCTTTTTGCCATCATATATTCACAAACTTTCTGCAGATGTAAAAGCTAGAAATAAGCCTATATATATATATATATATATATATATATATATATATATATATATCAAGCAAGCATGCACAAATGTTCCCAAGAACTGGTGTCTTATATTTTCCTTCCTGTAGTGCACACAACTGGAAGTACATGAAGAATAGATCAGAATTCTTGACATACCTTTAATATTAATTGGAAAAAACAGGAATGGTCACAAGGACTTGGATGGGAACAGAATGTTTGATTGGGTAAGATATGAACATATAAGGTAATACATTATTTTTGTATAAACAGAATCAGTTTTAAAATTGTGTTTGGGGTCATTTGCTTATTTTGTATATTTCTGAAAGTGTCCTGCATTTTGTATTTTTCTATTCAATTAAAAGAAGAAAAGATTAAAGGGGGATTTCAGCCACCTTCTTCTGGTTTGCCATGGCTGTCTGTTATGGACGCTTAAGTTGAGATTCCTGTATTGCAGGGGGTTGGACTAGATGACCCTTGGGGTTCCTTCCAACTCTACAATTCTACGATTCTATGCCATCCATCCAGGTGAATCATAGAATCAGAATTGTAGAGTTGGAAGGGACCCTGAGGATCATCTAGACCATCACCCTGCAATGCAGGAATATGCAGCTGTCACATATGGGAATCGAACCTGCAACCTTGGCATTATCAGCACCATGCTCTAGCCAACTGAGCTATATGTTGAGTTCATTGTTAATGTCAAAACCAGTATCATCCTTGATTTTCAGTCCAAGGAAATGAGGTTTAAATATTCAAGCATTGTTTCTGACATCACTTTGATTCCAGATATACAAGGAATCCGTTTGCATTCTTTCACATCTTCTCTCTCTCTTTCCCTGTAAGATTTTAAGTTGGGGTAGGGATAAAGCACTTGAAGGAGTGGTAACCAATATCTTGTATATCTGTCACACAGTTAGCTCCATTCTCTTCATAATCAACAGTTGCTAGCACAAAGCTACCTTGTGCGAGTGTTTCTTGAACTTCTCAGATTTCGGTTTGGTTGCACAAAGAACCTTCACTGCTAGCATTTTCCCAAGGCTCCAGCCAAATGTTAATTTTACCTGCTTGTTTCCCATTTTTGGAACCCGTGTTCTACTCCTAACTTCTATCATAGTAGTACTATTGTTTCCAGTTATTATTTGAAGAGGTAAGACAAGCCACCAATATGATTTATTTAGCAAACTCAGGAGCCAAGGGGGCAAGATATTAGAGTGCTCTCTCACTCAAAAACTGAAGTCGGTGCCAGCGTGAAAGCTGGCTGGCTTACTCCTTCACAAGCATGCTGGAATAAACATAGATATATGCTTTTTAGGAGAAGTCACATTCCCAGAGTCTCACAACTCATACTTATAGACGTCTATCCCAATCCCAACAATTCAAATACTGGGTCAACACTCAGTGGCATACGGAGCCGCTTTGCCGCCCAGAGCAGTAAATGCGGGGGCACCCCCACGGGCGGGGTGCCACTCTGTAGTGCGCGTGTGTCACAATGCATGAGCACTATGGAGCGCAGTCCGTCTGGGCTGTCGGGCCCAAGCAGCCGCACAGACAATTACTTCCTTGTTCTTGTACATCTCTTGATGCAGCCTAGAATAGCATTGCTTTTTACAGCATCTTTTTTTTCTGGAAGGCTGAAGAAAGGGTGAAAGGCGAGAGAAAGCAAGAGATCTGGAGGCATACCTAGAGCAAGAACAGGACCCTATTCCAAATCTACTACAGCAAACTGTAGATTACAGCAGAATCCAAATGAACGCTGCATTATGTCACATTAACATATTGAGGGTGTTTTAAGAGTATGACATTGACTTTTACTAGCTCCACCTCTTTAATAAGCCCAGCACCTTATTGAACCACTGAAACAGACACAGAGCAGATCTGGACCATGATAGGAAACAGATCTGAAATGCCATCGAGACAAGGAACAGACCTCAGGCATCTCTATACAAATCTTTAGTTCAGATTCTTTATAAACAGGCTCATTCTGATCTATTAAGTTTCACATTCCAAATTCTAGCCAGAGAATCCAGACAATTTAATTGATTGCGTCTTGGTATTCTCCCACTCAAAACGGCAAAAAAAACCCACAAACCACAAAAAAAACATTTCTACAGCTCCTTACCCACCTCAAACTTTCCCAATCAAAAGAAGTTAAACAATGGCAATCATCAGACAAATAAAAGTCTGTAACTAGATTCCCTAAAACAGGTGCAAAAATGCAGCTCGATTTCAAGACAAGGTACATGTTTTTAAAGAGAGGAATTATGTGAGGAGGGATATCTGGTGATACATCTGTAGTCAATTAATGTCAAAACCATCCCACTCATGTTGCTTTTCCACAGAAACAAAGAGAGGGGTGTCCTTCAGTCTCAAAACAAGAATAGCGAGCTAAAAATGTTTACTTTAAGATTCCAAAGATACAAATATCCTTTCAACAAATCACCTGTGCAATAAATTCCAAAGAAAGCTGGTGTGTCGCTATATGCTGCCAGGGGATGACAGAAGGTAGACAACCATTACCATGATAAATAAATTAGGTTCCTTACAAACTCTAAATTAGGCCATTTACAAAACTTTCCTATCTTTTAGCTAATGTGTGCCTAACTATTCGATATCAGAAGAGTATTTCAGGAAGAGTGAAGATATGTTATGGGTTTGTAAGGACCAGGTGATCTGTGTGTTTTTCCTCACCTGACCATTCTGAAAATGACATGTATCTACAGTGTGAGAGCCAGTGTGGTGTAGTGGTTAAGAGCGGTAGACTCGTTATCTGGGGAACCGGGTTCGCGTCTCCGCTCCTCCACATGCAGCTGCTGGGTGACCTTGGGCTAGTCACACTTCTCTGAAGTCTCTCAGCCCCACTCACCTCACAGAGTGTTTGTTGTGGGGGAGGAAGGGAAAGGAGAATGTTAGCCGCTTTGAGACTCCTTCGGGTAGTGAAAAGTGGGATATCAAATCCAAACTCTTCTTCTCTTCTTCTTCTTCTTCTTCTTCTTCTTCAGTTACCTACGGCAACTTGGATTTCACAACCAGTTGAATGCAGCCACTAAAATTGTGGGGTTGGTGATGAGGACCTAGTTACATCTGCAGGTGCATCACTGAACATGGAGTTGCAGACTGTATGAAGGGACTCCAGTGAAAAGCACTGTGCTTGAGGCAAGCAGGCCAAAAGGTAGAGTTCATTGATTCAGATTTTGGTCAGGGGTCTAGTGGCTTGCCTTCTAATATCCTAGCAGGGCCCATGAGGCAAGG
The DNA here is from genome assembly GCA_900245905.1 of Lacerta viridis. Classification (NCBI taxonomy): domain Eukaryota; kingdom Metazoa; phylum Chordata; class Lepidosauria; order Squamata; family Lacertidae; genus Lacerta; species Lacerta viridis. Next base: position 844,212 of record OFHU01002157.1, on the reverse strand, counting down.
GCCTCAGGTGGCAGGATCCACAGGGGCAGCAGATCCCAGTGTAGATATTTACTTCCCCCTTGCTACTGATATAGGTTTTCACTCACCTCTTCTTCCACGGCAGGGAGGGAAGGCGCCATTTTGTTCGGTGCCTCAGGTGCCAAAATGTCTTGTGTTGGCCCTTTTGACTAACTAGCGAATACCGCAATTGGTGCATTTGCAACCACAATAGTCTCATATCGGCTGGGGTCATTCTTACTTGTTCCATATAAATATTTGTTCTGTAGACTATTTCTTAGCCTCTTGGTTTAAAAAGATTCTTTTGCTCCCATGATAACAGAGCCATTTGTAATGGAAGATCCCAAACCCGCAGATAATAACCTAATGGTATAATTGGTGAACAAAGGGCTGTTGGGAGTTGTAAAGCAAACTACATGGAGGGCACAATGGGTCATTGCATCTTGCTGTTAACCAGAAGGTTGGTGGTTTGAGCCCAATGCAGGAATATGCAGCTGTCCCATACAGGGATCAAACTCGGGAACCCACAGTGGGACCTGAGTGCTAGAGCATTTTCAAATACAAATACACATACTTAAATATATGGTTTATTTGTTTGAGTGTCCCCAGCCAACATGGTCAATGGCCAGGAATGATGGTACTGTAGGCTAAAACAACTGAAGGGCACCAGGTTGGGGAAAGATAGTGGTAATACCGAGCTAGGTGAATCAATGGTTTGGCTCAATATAAAGGCAGTGCAGTATGTTCAACAATACAGAGTCCAGGGGATTCATTTCATAAGAGAAAAATGCAAAATGTAAACTGATGCGCAGACCAACAACATCTTAGCTACCAACACACCAAATCAGAATAATAAACACCAGTCTCAAAACCACTTTCCACAACACAGTTGCAATAAATAAACGGATTACTACTATTTCTCCACTAAGCAAATAAGAAGCATTCTCAAAAGCATCAGCAGCAGGTATGTGTGTTTTTCTTATACTGCTTGAGTTTAGCTTTCTGTTTGCATTTCTTTCCCAATAGCAACACAGTTAAAAAAATAAAAAATAGTAATGCTTACAAATTTAAACACAAAGAACAGGAAAAGAGTTGTGGAAGCTGATAGCAGGTATGGTGGCAGTCATTACTGATTTTGGAGCAAGAAAGAAAATAACTTGTCAGCACCTTAAATGCTCAAAGAGGTACTGTAAAGATATTCTCAAATTCATCACAATCTCACGCGGTAAAGGCTTAGATATTAATTGCAAGGGCCACAAATGCTAGCCCAGGAGAAACAGAACCACACAGCCTTCAAATCTACAGCCCTCAGCATCAAACTCACACAACTCAAAAAGAAAACACAGCAAAGCTTTTTCTCTCTACAGTCATACAAGGCTGGAATGGCTTGCGGACGAATAGTATTTCCAAAATACAAGATAAATTGGCCATATCTCAACTACAGGGACCATTTCCACTTAGTTGTTGTTGTTCAGTCGTTCAGTCGTGTCCGACCCTTCGTGACCCCATGGACCAGAGCACGCCAGGCACGCCTATCCTTCACTGCCTCTCGCAGTTTGGCCAAACTCATGTTAGTAGCTTCAGAACACTGTCCAACCATCTCATCCTCTGTCGTCCCCTTCTCCTTGTGCCCTCCATCTTTCCCAACATCAGGGTCTTTTCTAGGGAGTCTTCTCTTCTCATGAGGTGGCCAAAGTACTGGAGCCTCAACTTCAGGATCTGTCCTTCCAGTGAGCACTCAGGGCTGATTTCTTTAGAATGGATAGGTTTGATCTTCTTGCAGTCCATGGGACTCTCAAGAGTCTCCTCCAGCACCATAATTCAAAAGCATCAAATCCATTTGTCTCTTTCCCCGCCCCCCCAGGGACAGTCAATATTTTGTGGCATTGTCCCTACATAGTTTTGTTTTTGTGGTTACATAGGGGAAATGCAATCTTATTCTACTCACAAACACATCCTGAACCTCTCAAAGTTCGAACACTCACCTTGATTCTAGTGCGCAGGGATGTAAATACATGTGCATAAGCACTTAAGGCTCAGGTAAGGCTGAATATGCACGGAACATTTCTACAGTTCCTCTGCTTTCTGCAGGATTTGCTGCTATGACACAGGGTTGGACTACAAGCCACCATTGCATTCACTATCTACAATCTCCAGTCCAAGTCATGAAAAAAGAATTCTCCATGCTCTCACAGGATAATAGAATTAGCCCTGAAGGAGGGGCAATAAAGTATCAAAGTTCATGGAATGACACAATTATCCAAACATCATTACAGTAGAACCTTGGTTTTCAAGCGTCTCAAAAGCCAAACGTTTTGGTTTTCAAACGACGAAAACCTAGAAGTAATTGCTTCCGTTTTCAAACATGCCTTGGAAGTTGAATGGCTTCCGAGGTGCATTTCTCAATTTTCTCCATTGAAATTGCCAACCGCCCATTCCGCCTCGGTTGTCGAACGTTTCGAAAGACGAACATTCTTCCGGAACGGATTACATTCCACTGTATGAGCTAAAATAAAACTAATAGGAATGCATGCACAATGTTTTAAAGAGATGTGTGGATTTCATCCCAACCATGAGCAAGTCAATGTGTTCTTGCAAATGGAGACTTTACTCAACCAGCCTCAGGTTACATAAAAGCTTTATGACTTGAAAGAGGTTCCAGCAGTGATGTACGAAACTTTGTTTCACTTGACTTTTTCCAGATGTTTCACCTGAAGAGGTTGAGGAACATCTACCGGTAAATTCACTTAAGGTTACATTTGGTCAAAATTTATTTCAAATAAAGCACTATGGGATCTTGCGATATTCATGTACATTTCCCCCCAAGATATTTAGAAGAGTTTGGATTTGATATCCCGCTTTTCACTACCCAAAGGAGTCTCAAAGCGGCTAACATTCTCCTTTCCCTTCCTCCCCACAACAAACACTCTGTGAGGTGAGTGGGGCTGAGAGACTTCAGAGAAGTGTGACTAGCCCAAGGTCACCCAGCAGCTGCATGTGGAGGAGCGGAGAGCGAACCCGGTTCCCCAGATTACGAGTCTGCCGCTCTTAACCACTACACCACACTGGCTCTCCTTAGGGCTTAAGGTTTCAGCAATCTTCTATCCATACACAAAACAAGCTGTACAACTTGCACCCTTTACTTTTCTTTCTCGCCTCCTAAAATCCACCTGGTCTACTTCCAAACTAAAATACCAAGAGTTAGTTTCTGAAAGCAAAAAATCCCAACAGCTGTGATAAATAGCACTTTTAAGTGTGCAAAGTCTACTGGCAAAGAAGTGAAACCATAGAAAGCTATTAATGCCAGTGAGTAATTGTTCCTGGGGAAAATGTTAACTAAATAAAATGTCAAAGCGAAGCAATTATTAGACACGCTAGACACTAATTACCATTGGGAAAGATAACACATTCGCGAGCATTTTTTTAAAGGGGATTGACTTAAGATCTCTCAGTAGCTGCACATGGCACACATTCCGTTTTACATGTGCTAGGTCAGTGCATAGCACATTTTCTTACACTTCCTACAGGTAGAAGCTGTGGTCTGAAACAAAGCATTGCAGTATGGAGCTCCCGTTCACGGTTGCAGTCAGCCAGCTAGCCATGCCCAATATATTCCAAGATAGCTTCAATATGGCCAAAACCCAATTCCCAATTCCCTTCCCCCATTCCCGGTTTTCCATTTTTCTTTCCCAACTGAGACTCAACGTCAGGGTTGCCATACGTCCCAAATTTCTGGGCAGAAATCGCTGATTCTTGACGTATGGCAACCCATGTCAGAAGCTTAGATTTTGGCAAATTTCCTTAAAAAAAAAAAAAAGCAAGCTCAACAACTCTGCCAAAAAAAAAACCACTTTTGTGTGCAGATCTTTCACCTTTTCAAATATGGGAACCCTACTCAACGTTGATCCTAAGGATCTCTGAAACAGATCTCTGAGCAGTGGGGAGGGTTGACTCTTTTTATATCTTGTATCTCTACATACCTTAGAATTTATCCCAAGATGCTTCTTTCAGCTTCTCAGTGGCCATGCTTTGGCTCCCATCCTCCCACCCGAGGAGTTCACTATTCAAGGAAGTGATGATAGCCCCCAAAAAACCTCCTTGGCCTGGGCTGCCACTACATTGCAGGGAATTCCAGACCCCCTTTGTACAGGCAGCTTGGGTTTCCGCAGATTCCCTGAAAGAGAAACTCTTCTTGGCTATGTTCCCAAAAGAGAAGCGTGTGTCAGGAATTTTACTTTTTGAAATATGCCAACCCTAGGTATCCCTCAAAGTTTTCCCTTAGACTTCCTGCCAGTGGGGAGGTGGGCAGAGACAGCCCACATCATGGATCCCAATTCTCCCCTACAGGAGAACAAAGTGATTGTTTTCACATGTTAATGAACCATCTCTGGTCCAACTATGTCACAGGTAAAACATAGGTACCATCACAGCACGCTGATGCTTTAAAATACAACAGTCTGTTTATACAATGATTAACCCAAATGATCCCTATGCATTCGTGAAGTCCCCATCACTAAACTTCCTTGTGTGTCTGCGTAAGCTCATTCATTCTGTTTTTGAATCTTCTCACACAGGCCATCCATATATACTTCTCCTGGCTGCCTTGCCCAGGTTGCTTAATCCAACCTCTCATCACTGTTTTGTGGTGGAAAGCTGGAGGGAGCACAAAGGAAGCTGATTTATACAGAGGCAGACCATTGGTCCATCTTAGTTCGGTAGGGTCTACATTGACTAGAAATGGTTCTCTCTCTTTTGAAATAAATTTTCAAAAGTTTAGCATATAATGCATAATAAATTTGTCTTTCTTTGACTTCCCACCCCATTTTACATGGTGTTTTTGTTTCTCCCCCTCTGCTGCACACTATCTTCTAACTCTTATACCACCACGACAACAATGCTATATTGTCTTGTTCCTTCTGTTGCTCATAATTCAACTCCAGCTCGCAGATTCATCAAACTATAAAACTTGTTCTAAAATAGTCAATAAAGGGCTTCCATTCTTCCACAAAGCAATCATTATTAGATCTTGTTATTTTGGCTGATCACTTTGCCAATTCACCATAGTCCATCACCTTACTTATCCTAGAAGTGGTTCTCTGGGTTCTGAGGCAAGGTTCTCTCCCAGCCCTACTTGTAAATTACTATTATTATTATTATTATTACTACTACTACTACTACTACTTCTACTACTATTGTGTTGTGTGTGTGTGTGTGTGTGTGTGTTGTGTGTTATGCCCGGACTGGGTTGCCCCAGCTACTCTGGGTGGCTTCCAATAAAAACAGAGAAGGAAAGCAAAAGGGGTGGGGGACCAAATCAAGCATTAAAAGCTTTCCTAAACAGGGCTGGGACACGGGTGGCGCTGTGGGTTAAACCACAGAGCCTAGGGCTTGCCGATCAGAAGGTGGTGGTTCGAATCCCCGCGACGGGGTGAGCTCCCGTTGCTCGGTCCCAGCTCCTGCCCACCTAGCAGTTCGAAAGCACGTCAAAGTGCAAGTAGATAAATAGGTACCACTCCGGCGGGAAGGTAAACGGCGTTTCCGTGCACTGCTCTGGTTCGCCAGAAGCGGCTTAGTCATGCTGGCCACATGACCCAGAAGCTGTACTCCGGCTCCCTTGGCCAGTAAAGCAAGATGAGCTCCGCAACCCCAGAGTTGGACACAACTGGACCTAATGGCCGGGGTCCCTTTACCTTTACCTAAACAGGGCTGGGGTTGAACCTGAGATTTTCTGCAAAGCAGATGCTCTGACACTGAGCTGTAGCCCTTCCCCATATTCAGGCAGCCTGGAAACATTTCATGATGCTCATGGCCAAGCATGAGAGAATCTGGGCTGCTTCCCCCTTGCAAGGAGGATAAGCATCAGCAGGGGTGGAAGGGGAAGCAGTCGATGGGAACGTGAAGCCGCTGAAGTCAACTACAACACTCCAGAGAAGAGTTTACTACAGGTCAGAAGCAAAAACCATCCTAAGAAGGGGTTCCCCCCACACACAGTAAATCCTACAGCAGCTGCTGGCACAAGTGCACACAGGGATATGTAAAATCCCTCTATTCTTCAACAGATGGAACAAAGAACACACAATGAACCTAATGATTCATGATCCAGGGCTGAAGTTCTTGCCCTTAATTCAACCTTTTAGGTCCCATTTATCTCCCCTCCCCTCCCCCCAAAAAGGTACATTTTCTCTTGGTTTTCTGCATCAAGGGCAATTTGCATCAAGGGCTATTGATTCCATGAAAGACATCCTAGACAGGGTCTCCCAGGGTGAGAGACTGGGAGAACAAATATGCTCCCAGGTGGGAAATGGGAATGTCTACCTCTCTGTATGTGGATAAATGACAGGTTATATATGATATAAATATGGTAATTGGCCTTACAGGTATTTCCCTCCCCCTCTTTTTCTTTTCTTTTTTTTCTCTTACTTTTTTCTCTTTTGGTTTTTTTAATATTCCTGTTCTGTAGAGTAGTTTGATTCTTATTGCATTTTATTTCAAAAATTGTCATTAAAATATATTTTTTTTAAAAAACATCCCAGTAGTATTATTATTATTATTCTAATCAACAAGGGTTCTTTAAGTCCCAGACATGGCAAATCTATTGCATCCCTTAGCAAACCAACCCTATGCATTTAATTACCATTTGTTAGTTGCCTTTCTATTTCAAATTAAAAAGGGTGTACAAAAGCAAAAAATAAATAAAAATAAAAATCCAGTTCAAAATATATATATAAAAGAAGCAGCACCGGCAACATTCAAAGTTAAGACACGAAACCACAAGACCACTCTTAAAAGCTCACGAAAATGTTTGGGCACCGCGGTGCCTTGAAGGGTTTTCTAGAGCTTGGGTTCCTTCCACCATAGAGAAAACCCTGCCCCAAGAACCAGAAAGACTTCTTAACTAAAAAAAAATAAAAAATAAAAAGCAGGATCCAACAGATTATTCAGGCTGCAACCAGTACAACACATAGATCTGGCACAAAACTCAACAGACTTACTTCCAAGTAAGTGTATAGATTTAACACAGCCCCCAAAGTTGAGTAGTAAGGACTATATTGGTTGTTTCAAAAAAGAAAAGATTCATAGAGTCAGGGTTTGTAGAAATCAGGGATGGGGGGGGGGGAAGCGAATAAATATAGAATCTGCAGTTGACTCCCAAAACCTAAAAGGTAATTTAAACAGGTCGTGAGCCAAGAATAAAAGCCAAATCGTCAAGAAACATTAGTTCAATCAAGAGGAACAGCAATGAAAGAAATGGACAGAAAACAAGAGAACTGGGACACAGCGTATGATCTGCTACCTCTCTTAGCTCATAAGAAGGCTAATATGGCAAAATGTTCCCTTGTTGACCTAAAATCCTATAGCGAAGAATCAAAATGCTGAAATCCCCCACGGAAGAAATGCAGATAAAAGTTAATCAGATGCCACAGAAAATGCTTTTGCTACAGATGTAACAAGACCTCCCTGCCCCTCAAAAAGTACACCTGTTCTTGCTTAGCATATAGTGTAATTCATTCTCCAGATTTTTTAGGAGGTACAAGAAATCTCTGGGGAGGGAACAATCACATCCAGCAAAGCAACTTCTGTAAACTGGTAAGTGATTGCTGGCTTGATTTACACTGGTTAAAAATGGATACTACTTGGCAAGTCTATAGGACTAATTCCAGCAGCTTGGCTGTCTTTATTTTTAAACACCCCCTGCCCCCCCCACTTCTTCCCACATCTAGCACTCCTCTGTTTGCAAGCTCCCCAGCTGTGATTTGCCAGTCTGGAGCACTCTGAATGCCAAGGATCACTGGGGAACAGCCGCTAAGTCTAGTTTTAGAATCGTCCTGCATGCCTGGGCAGTTAGAAATGTTAGCCTCTGAGCATTCCCTAGACGTCGTACTTCCAACAAAGTGCCACTAAAAATGTTGCAGTTTCGAACCCAATGTGAAAATCTCTATGAACCTCAAGTCATGCAGAATTTTATTTTTTTGAAGAAGAACTGCTTCTACCTCCCAAGAGGGAATGGTCACGTCCAGCACAGGAACATGGGGCAGGGAGCAGGGAGGTTAATTTGCAGGGATGTTTGCTGAGGAAAATAAAGCCCACCGCTTAAAAATGAATTCTCTTTAAACAACAGCAGCAAAATTCTTATTATACATCGCCTATTCACATCCCCCCAACATCAGGTGTAGGGTGGGTGAATACCGACTATAGGTCCTTTTCTGCAGTGGCACCCAAAACCTAAGACTGCCTCTGAGCTTTCCAGCTCATCACTTTGCAGTTCATCTGTTCATAACCATAAAGGCAGTTTTACTGAGTATTGTTAAATAAGAGCTTTGCTACTGCACGAAAAAGGCAAAGTGGAACAATAAATACCGGTAATCGTTATTTTTGTCCAGACCCCAAACGGGTGACCAGAAGTTGATGGTGCTGTGTTACATGCACAAATGACAAGCCAGATGCACAATTCACACCCCGATGGGAGTGGCACCTAGCACTCCCTTAGGAAAACAAGTAATCAATAATTTTATTTATTTATACATACATACATACACACCCCGCCCACCTGGCTGGGTTTCCCCAGCCACTCTGGGTGGCTCCCAACAGAATATTAAAAACACAATAAAACATCATACATTAAAACATTCCCTAAACAGATATCTTCTAAAAGTTAGATAGTTGTTTATTTCCTTGACATCTGATGGAGGGCATTCCACAGGGCGGGCGCCACTACCGAGAAGGCCCTCTGCCTGGTTCCCTGTAACCTCACTTCTCGCAGGGAGGGAACCACCAGAAGGCCCCGTGTCCGGGCTGAATGATGGGGGTGGAGACGCTCCTTCAGGTATACTGGGCCGAGGCCGTTTAGGGCTTTAAAGGTCAGCACCAACACTTTGAATTGTGCTAGGAAACATACTGGGAGCCAATGTAGGTCTTTCAGGACCGGTGTTATATGGTCTCGGTGGCCACTCCCAGTCGCCAGTCTAGCTGCCGCATTCTACATAGGGTGAGAGAGTTAACAGCATTCATTCCAACCTTTCAAGGGTAGGAATACACTTCCTGGGTTGGCAAAGTGCTCCCAGAAATCTTCCATCCACCTATATATGTGTCACAGAAGTTGATCCCTCCTGAACCAAACATCAAGAGGCTTCGGAGCTAAACCATTTGAACAGCCTAGCCATGGTAGTTGACCTTGCTTGCTATAGAGGACTCTGCATTACACCGATCAGTGACATAATGTGATCATTATGTTACCATACCTTTAAGATTGACAGACTCTTAAGAGCAAACACATCAGTTAACTTCTTCAGTTAGAAACGGTTTCATTCGGTGGGAGGACATTTTACATATAATGGGTATTTGCTTGTTAATAAAATGCAGAATCTGTTCTAAATGACAACACTGAATCCGAAACTTCATATTGAAGACAACGCATGCTACCCGGAGTGAAATATATTGTGGAATATGTGAGGCTCCGCATCCTTTGTCTCTCTCATATGTCACAGTTGAAGAATGAGAGAAGTTTGAGCATAATGAGAAGGGGAAGGGGCTGTTTTAAATAATAGCAGAAGTTTGAGTAAAGCAGGGATGGAGAAATACTGAGAGGGAAAATGGGGTGATCTTACAACAATGGCAGAGGTTTGAGCAGAGCAAGTGGGAAGGCACTTAGGGCGAAGTGACAAGGTTTGAGCACGGCAAGAAGAAAGTTGGGGAAGGCTTTGTTGTGTTAACTTATTGGTGTTAGCATCTGTGTTGCATCCATCTCTCTTTCCCCTTGTTAAAACTTTTTTCTTTTAATTAAAAGCCTATGTCTCTCCATCCCTGCTTTATTCAAATTGCTCTCATTGTTTTAAACAGCTCACTTTCCCCCTCTCAGTGAGCAAACTGTCACACATAGAGACCCTTCTCCCACCCCACCAAGGGGTCCCTTTCCTCTATAAATCATTTATTACAGACATGGGTGCCCTCCTTTTTCTTCCTGTCCTCTCCTCTTTCCCCTGACGTGTCTTTAGCTTAGAACCCTGGGAAACAGCCAATGAAAACAGGTTGATGACAGACTAGTGCAAATACAGTATAGACAGATACAGCATTATAAATTAAATCCAGAGTATTGTGAAGTTTGAAGTCTAATTACTCATATTGCACCTGAAATTTCCACCTTCTTTCTAAAATTTGAGAGAGGAGTTTAAAAACTTTGCTGTTACTCCGATTAATCCCAATACAATCCTGTTCACTTCTTGATATAAGGGTTTTTTCGGAAAAGAATTTGTTTCCACAATGTTTGCTCATAGCTTTTTCCATGAATCAACATATTGGCAAAAAAAAATTATTAGCATGTGTGATCGTTTGCTTAAATCAGACCTTTTATTCTATTTCCAGATCACATGGTTTACATTTAGTTTCTGATTATTTAAAAAAATGGATGAATAAAGCCAGGAAAATTAAGAGAAGAAGCCAAGCTCCATACAACCCACAACGTTGTAGCAATCATTTGTTTTATGTTGACAAAATGAAGTCCACTCTAGCAGCACACACAACTTCACATCAACGGGACTTGTTTATTGTGGTGAAATTACACATCCTTTTTAAAAAGGAGATAGATACATGAAAGCCACAGCATCTGAACCAAAACACCTTTTTCTTTAACTCAGATGCGGTTCAAGAAGAAGTTTCTAGAAGGTCAGAGGTTGCACGGCTGCAAAGAAGGAGAGAAATTCTGAATAAACTATCAGAAGTTGTGTCATCATGGGCAATTTCAATCTGATCAATGAAGGGTACGACTTAATGGCCTAATTTGTACAACACAGCCAAACTATGGTATGTTCATGACTACAGCTCACAGTGAAGAGGGAGCCCATCAACAAAAACTCAAAAAACAAAACAAAACAGTGAGTGGGTCAAAAATACACTTTTGTGGGGTGAACTATAAAGAACTCTGTTGGTATGATGAACCTTTGGCAAGTGGACTGTATGCCAACTTGTACAAGTAAGGAATGGTTCAGTATTCAAATTTCATATATATATATATATATATATATATATATATATATATATACATATATATATATATATATATATATATATATATATATATATATGTCACCTAGTTGTTTCTCATTTCCCTTCTTCGTCTTTGCTCTCCTGCACATTCTGACTGCTAGCTCACGCGCTACCAAGCATTGCTATAATTTCTTTAAAAATCACAATTTGAAATCCAACGAGAGTGAAATAAAGAACTGCTCTCGTTTATAGGTCAATGATTTAATTCTATCTGTATTTTAAGAAGGAAGAATTGATACTTCCACTAATGCCTTCTAGCACGTGCAGACTAGTAAAGCTATCAAGCAGGGAGGTGTTAATTTTAAAACAGCCTCTAAGGATAGTAAAATGGAAAACATGACCATGAATTAGTATTCTCCCCCACAGGTAGGAGGCATCTTTTTATTTGGAATCTAGAGCACTTCTTAGTCATACCTTCTTCTTTCAAATTAAATATTACTGTTATTACACCACAAAGATATTCATCACTGCAAAAACCTACCATGTATGAGCACGTTGGAGAGTCCCAATCTCTCAACTAAGGGCCTTCCTTTTGGTAAAACCCAGAACTCAGCCATATAGTTGACTGCCCAGTAGCCTTTCTTATACTGTATATAATATAATGCTTTCACATAAATTACCTTGATTTTATCACAAGCAGTATGACAGAACGCCATAAAACAGATGTGTTATTGTAAGGAAATGCAAGCTTCCTGAGGAAGCAAAGCCTTCTTCCTACCGGTATTTGTAAAAAAAAAATATTTGTGAGCTATTTTCAAATCCATCATTTACTTAATTGATGCCAACGCTTGTTGATTTCTTAACTTTGTGAGCAGAACTTGTACTGGGTTCATTTTTATTCTGAGGAAATCTTTTTAAAACAAATCCATTTACTGAACTTAACTGGAACTAGTGCTAAACATAATTCTGTAGGGACTGCCTAGGAAAGATCACAGGGATCTTTATTGATGGTAATATTTAGCATGTGATGGTGATTGATACTTCTTTGTGATCACATCCTATGCCTGTCTGGGGAAGATGATATTTAAAATAATATAATTTTGTACTCGTTCTTGATGTCGAACGAAACATATGCATCAAATCCAACCCAAGTTATGTTACATACAGTCCATTCCTATGCATATTCACAAGTAAGTCCCAATGAATTCAGCAGATCTCACTTCTAAGTCAAATATGCACAGAACTGCAGCCAATGTCCTGAATCAATGGAATAAGTTAGTCCCAAGTGGATGGAGGCCAAGGAAGCTGACAGCTTACTTATATATAGAGTCTCTGTTTCTCATCATCGGGTCATTTTCAAGGAAGATTACAAATAGATTATACATTTATATTTACCAGATACACCATTCAATCTTTTATATTTCATTAGCCTCAGATTTTTCAGCCCCTGACAATCATGTGGAGCCAAAGATTAATTTTACCAATTTATATTTGCAACCATGATGGTAAGCATCATCACAGGTTAAATGGCAGACCTTTCAACATCTCAGAAAAAAATTGCAAGAGTCCTGGGCTACAATATATATGTGTGTGTCAATCAGAGTTTATTATAACCTAATAAAATGTGTAAAAACAACAAAGGTTAAATGGGTATGATCTAAATTGAAAACTATTCATATATTAGTTTAGAATGCTATAAATAATTGGCTGCCCAAGTTTTCTTCCAGCCCTTTTGATAATATTATTATCACTCATTATCTCCCTACTGAGGTGCATCTCACTCCAAATTCAAGTTCTTTCAAACATTTCCCAATGGCTGTTTAGCGGCTGATGGGTTAAGCTATCTTAATGGTGTTTTTAATTATGCTACTTATGTAATCTATGGGAATTGTTTTAATTCTATTGTGCATTATATCTTTTTTTTTATTTGTAAACCACCCTGTGATCATTTTTTGGGGAAGGCCGATATAGAAATGTATTAATAAAGAAATATTGATTTATTTGACCCAAATTTTGGGGGGAGGGGAGAATCAAGAACCTTCCCCCCAAAAGGAAAGAAGGTGAGAAAAGAAACTGGGGGGTGGGTGGTGGGAATGGTGGTACATTCAACATGCTGCAGGTAGAAGAGAGAGACTTGACAAGCAGAGAAGAAGAGAAGGAGAAGGAAAAGGAAAAGGAAAAGGAAAAGGAAAAGGAAAAGGAGGAGGAGAAGAATTTTATTACTGTATTTATACCCTGCCCATCTGGCTGGGTTTCCCATATATATTAAAAAAAAAATAGTAAAACATCAAGCATTTAAAACTTCCCAATACAGGGCTGCCTTCAGATGTCTTTTAAAAGTTGTGTAGTTCTTTATCTCCTTGACATCTGAAGGGAGGGTGTTCCAACAGGGAGGGCGCCACTACCGAGAAGGCCACGAGTTGGTGCCCTTGATGCTGCAGAACCAGTGTCACCACAGCAAGGACACACAGAACTTGAGCTTGTTTTGGCCAGACTTACCACCTTCCATAAGCTACAGTTGGAAGGAGTGCTTAACTGGAGCAACTGCACAACTGAACCGATAAAATGGATGTTGCACAATTCACCCGGGGGGAAAACACAGCATCTAGAATAGAAAAGCAGCCTGGAAAGTGACTATATTAAGAAGGCAAGGATTATTTTCCTTTGGAGGTGTGGTTGATCTCTGCCGGATGGTTATTATAGGCAGAATGACACGGCTGGCATTTTCTACCCACCTGTCCTTGTCTACAACCATTAATGCAGCTTTGCGCCTTTTGCATTCTCGAGGAGAAGGTGCACAAACCAAAGTTGTAACTGCACTGGATGATTTCTTTATGCCAAGCGCTTAGGGGCAAGTCAAACCCTGAATGGACATATTTATTTATTTCTAAAACGCAATGTGCAACTTAGAAACCCAACTTAAGAAACACCACTGATAAAGAAATAAAATCAAACACAAATTGAAAATCTCAAGCACCTTGTTAAAAGCACCTCTGCAATATGGGTGCTCCAACTCTCCTCCAAGTACCGGTAAGCTCACACCTTCTTTATTGTGTACCCAGTGAAAAACCAACAACTGCACCTGCCTTAAATACAACAGCCTGCAAACTGCTGAACCTGAAGCTTGCACCTGTTACTTACAGTATGTAACACATGAAGTAGCTCGTTCAGAACCAAGCTATAAGCTAAGGACATGAACTATTGTGCTATATGATGTTCAGGGATACTGTTTTACCATCATTCTATACTTACAAAGAAAAATAGCCTTCCGCGAGTTCAAAAGAGGGCAATAAGTTCAGTTTTGAGAACTTACATGCTTGCATTAAGTTTAGGGTCCGTTTTAAACCGAGTTATTTTAAAAAGAGAAAATTTGTGGAAAAATTCCATCTGAACTGTAAAATCCTACTTTTAATTTAATTTTTAAAATAATTTTTTCTACCCACCCTGTTACAAGATGGAAGAACTCAGAACTGCCCATAACAGAATTGCAACAACTTTGTCCAATTCCTGCAGTGGGACAGGGAAGGTAAAACTTTAGCTTTACTCATGTGGAGTTTACTTATTGGTGATTATGCCAGTTTTAAAATAGAATCTTCCAATGGTCAATGCCTTGACTTGTGACTACTGTCTAGGTCCTGTCCCCTGCTCCGCTGCCAAATACAAAGAAGGACATGGCCACAATCCAGCGAGAGTTATGTACATTTGAATCCCATTGTAGTCAGTTGGGCTTAAGAGTGCTTAACTCTATGCCGGATTGTGGCTCATGACTCCATGAAGTCAACAGAAGCTTTTCCATAGAGACCAGCGAACGATGATGTGGACTCAAGGCCAAATATTTTTGCCAACACCTGTTTAATGTTCGTTGACACCGGGGGACTTAGGCAACCGTGTAATGAATTGTGCTTAATCACATGCTTACGTCATCATTGCCTTCGATAATTTTGTTTGTCGATCGCCTAACACAGGACACAGTCTCTAGGCAACATACAACAGCTAGAAGCAACCGCCACCAGAATTTAACAATAAATCAATGCATAAACACTAGCTCCACAGAAAAACGAACAAATAGCCCAGAGAGACAGCAACATAAAGCCCTGGCGGAGCTGAATCATATTCCATCAAATGCTCAGGAGAAGAGGAAAGTCTAAACCTAGCAGCGAAAGGTCATCAGCACTTTCACCCGAAAAACCTCATTCAGAAGGGAGGCTACAACAGAAAAGAACCTCTCCCATTGCCACTGTCCAAGCCACTCTCAAAGGAGGTATCTGAACAAGCACCTCAGAGGAGTACCTTATGATCCAGGAGAGGTGTTCTACGAGATATAAAGCCATATATAGCTTCATGTGTTAAAAACAGTCCTTTGAATTGAAGCCCAAAAGCAGCTAGTGCAGTTATGCCATTTCGATATACAGGATGATATCAACTGTTGGTCATTTTCGGAGTAGGCCCACTGAAGTCAATGAACTTAAGATTTCAGTTGTTCAACTCTGAGCAGGGCTTGGTTTCAAATACATATACAGTGATACCTCGGTTTTTGAACGTCTCCGTTGATGAACATTTAGGTTTTCGAATGCCGTAATGCTTCGGTTTTCAAACACGCCTCAGAAGCCGAACATGCCAAGCGGCTTCCGTACTGAGTTTTCCGTATTGAGGCTTCCATATTGAGTTTTCGATTTTCGAACGTTTCAGAACTCAAACAGTCTTCTGGAACAGATTACATTCGAAAACCAAGGTACCACTGTGCAACTATAAACCAAGCATAATACACTACCACATCTTTCAACTCTTTATCACCATTGAGGTCACCTAGATTATTAGCAAAAAGAATTTGATGAACTTAGTGAAAAGCAAATTTGACCACAGCATAAAAATGGGTCTGCATTTGAATTCTCACATTCCTTTCTCTGAAATCCTTGCCCTGCCACCTTTACAAAATCAATGCTCCCCCCTCCAAAAAGAGGTGCATTTAACAACTGTTGTGAAAGAGACTCGGTACATATTAATGTATTTACATACATACTTTCCTATCCTGTTCTATGTGGGAGGCCAATACTTTAATTTATGTGTAACAGTGGAGAATACAAAATTTTCAGCTACTTGTAATGTTTGAGCAATATTATCTTTCTTGCTTCTTTTATTCAGTTTGCAGATATACAAAAAGGAGCTACTTCTATAATGATCTTCTAGGAAGGGCCACTTCAAACTAAAAGTGTTCCTTTTAAGGGGAAACCCATACAAATGACACACACATTAAATTACCAGCTATTATCAACATGGGGTTTGTTTGCCTTCATCGCCTGAATATGGAAGCACCATCTATGTATGGAAATTTGCACATCTCAACCTTGCAACCCTGGGAGTTACTTCTACGAAAGCACATGCCTGATTCTTCCTTCTTCAGGTGATAGCTTTTTCAGTCAATACCTGTCTCTAGGGAAAGCAATCTTAAATGGGGAATGTGGAGGTAAAAAAAAGGAAAATAGGACTTGCTCGCCGTTGCTTGCTTGAAGCTATTGTATTAAGGATACATTCTTGTGACCTGGCAAAGTTTCTAAGGAATGCACGCCGATGGGAAAGTCTTCTGTAAGGCTAACAAAATCATAACAGAAGTTCTGACAACAAGGATACGGCGTGACAATAAGGCAAGAAAGGGAAGTGCCATTTGTGTGCTATAACAATAGCGTCAAGGAATTTATCAGGCATCAAGTGCGATTTTATTGCTGTATTATCTTCCTATAAATCTCTGACCCAAATAAGTGTTTTTGCAGATGTTGTTTCAAGGCATGATAGTCTGGGTTTTTTGTTGTTGTCTTTGAAAAAACCTTCATTCTGCTAAAATTAACATTTAAAAGTTACAGGATGCTACTGAGACCAGCTTGCCTTTGGAAATGCCTCTTCCTCATGACCCTTGTCACTTTTAAGACCCAGTTCTGGCTTAGAAGCAACGTCTCTGGATAGGGTTTCTATAACAGCCCCTGATTCAAGGGAGAGGGGGCAGCTACGCTTCACCTTAAGCAATTCTTTACATCAAACCTGCAAGGCAGGGCGGGGGGGGGCTTAAATGGACATTTCAGCACCTAGAGGGCTAATAATTAACTGGTTCAGAGCAAGTGTGCAAGACGAAATTAATCCTTCTTTTGAAGCTGGGATTTGCTTGAGACAGGAAATCCCCCTGTTGCAGAATCATGTCCCAAATACATGAAACGAGATTGGTGATTTTGTTTTTTTAAAAAATACAACCCACTATACTTTTACACGGCCAATATATTCCTTCTGTGAAATGGGAGATGCATTAATTGAAAGGAGATACATACTGTCCTTTCAATAATGCAGGCTGCATTAAAAAAAACGCCTCACCCTGCCGGCGCTGTTATTTTAAAGTCTACTTGTTACAAGGAAGGCCCTTTCTCATTTATATATCAGCAGCAAAACATACATGTTGCTAAAGCAACAAGTGGCAACAAACTGGTTTTCCGTTGCTGCTGCCTAACACTTGTACAAAGTCTAAATGGGTTATTGTGGCCTGAATTAAGTGTTTCCTAATGCAGCCGTAATCAGCAAATGAAAATAATGCCTTAACATTGTGTTAGAAGAGTTGGCTTTTGTTACAGTTTCCTGATTCACCACACAAAGAGACCATGTTGAATGTATGCTGTAAAGAAATAGCCATTCAAAAACCAAACCCCTCACACCCGATAGTCAGTGTTAGGAACTCAAAGAGATATAAGCTAGGCACCAAATGGCTCCTTAAACCAGGATTACAGTTGCCAAACGGAATGCCTGGTTGCCATTTGTGGGCCAGACACCTTGAAAATTGTATTTTTCAAGACGACTTTTCAGTGCCTGAAATTCGTTCTGAGGTGCCGTTAGTGTGTGAAAAGAGGCAAGATCCATGGATCTCCAGGCATAGACCTCCAGATAGTGGAGACATCAGCCACCATCCTGGCACCCGGGCGAATTTCAAACGCTGCCCACGGTTAAGATGGCCTTGCAAACGGCACTTGTCTGGACTGAACCACATCTGCCTTGTAGATGGCACAAACAAGAAGCAGAGTATTGGAAGCCTGGGTGATTCACAATATTGTGAGTCGAGTGCACACAACTGAAAGACAGATTGGATAAATCCCACTTGATTATGTAGACTATGTAAATCTTACATTTTAACAACATGAGATAGAAAGTCTGTTTCCTCAGTGCATGGCCTTCATCAGCCTTCCTGATGACTTCCAGATATTTGAACTACAACTTTCATCAGCCCCAGCCAACATGGTTCAAGTTGGGAGTCCACAACATCTGAATGGCAGTGTTTTGGGGAAGGTTGGTGTAGACCAGGGGTCAGCAAACTGTTTCAGCAGGGGCCAGTCCACCATCCCTCAGACCTTGTGGGGGCTGGACTATATTGGGGGGACGGGGACTGAATGAATTCCTATGCCCCACAAATAACCCAGATGCATTTTAAATAAAAGGACACATTCTACTCGTGTAAAAACACGCTGATTCCCGGACCGTCCATGGGCCGGATTTAGAAGGCGACTGGGCCAGATCTGGCCCCTGGGCCTTAGTTTGCTGACCCCTGGTGTAGACCATGCATTCAAGAAACAGACCCTGTTTTGTTTTGTTGAAATGAAGGATGTACATGAGAGCATGTTCCTTAGAAAGATCTTTAGCAGCAATAACCAACCCAATGATATCATACATGGTTCCAGTGTCAATGTTTTAGATCTTGTGAGGATCAAAAGAGAGCCTTAGACTCACACCTAGAATATGATCAGTCCACACAGTCACATTCTTCTAGGTCCCGCCCAAATTAAGCATCCCCGTCAAAAGAAGACCACATAAGCAGCACCTACACAAAGCTGGACCTAGTATTACACATATGTAATACTGTATTTATTGGGAGGGACTGGTATAAGCCAAATACTTGCTCACACTGATGCCAGAACCATGTATGAACTAACTATGGGGCTACCAGTTCCCATGCTGGGGTTCCTTAACACAATGTAGAATGCAGCAAACTTACCAGTTTGCTAGTGCTTGGTGCTAGGGGCATCTGTAAGGACTGCTGCAGTGCTACTGGAGAACTGATACCATCCCCAGCAAGGGCTAGCAAGCATTGTTGGACAGCCAAGTCATATGGATCAATCCATATGACCCATTTGCTGAGCTTATTTCACTTTCTACACCATTCCATCATTCATTTAATTATGTGTGTCTGCACACACATACAGACCCCTTTCCTTTATAGTCCAAGGTAGATAGCAAAATAAATAAGCAATTTTTTAAAAAAATGCAACACCCAAGACTTGTCCTGAACCAAATGAATATGGCAAATGGATCATGCAAACTGGCCATCGCAAAGAACTATCCCATTAGTGATGGTGGCCAATTCACACAACAGAGTAGAAGGAATGTGCATCTGTCCAGTAAATCAGGTCAGCATAGATTCTTAAAGCCCAACATTTGACATATGAATTGACACAGCCTTTGGAGGAGGAAGTCTGCAGATTGAACTGTGACCCCAGAACTCCAGCCCATAGCTCACATTTAAATGCAAGTTAATTTCTCCTTTCAAAGCCCTGCATGACTTGCATCCAGCATTCCTGAATTGAATACCTGCTTTTTACATCAATCTGACCCCCATGCACTGCAATCAGTTACAGAGGTGCTTCTCCAGGTATTGCTGTCATCAGAGGTAAGGTGGTTTATTACAAATCCATTAAATTTGTATACCACCTTTCATCCATGGATCTCAGGAGTAACGAAAGGGCTGCCTCTGAAATGGCGTCCTGTGAAATTGTGTCCATGGTATTGTGTGTCAATCTTTTGCAATCTGTGCAACTTCTTGTCTGATTTTTCCTACTGCTTTTATTGTGCCAAATCATTTGCAGTTTTATAGTTTGCTTAATTGAATTGTTGCAATTGGTTGTTCTTACTGCAAACTGCTCTGGTGATCTTTGGATTGGACTGAACTGAAGTTGGCTTTTAAAAAACCTGATCAATAAATAGGTCTATGAACGGTTGCGTCAATGGCTCCATGAAACACTTCTGCAGTGGAAAAGCCAACGTTGTTGACCTGTCCGAGCCCTTAACAAATTCAAATTCTGACAGTGTTAATTATTGGTTGGCAGTCCCTGAGCAATAAACACCTGTGACTAACAGAATCAAGTAAGAGAGACCTACAAAAAGAGAAGACTTTTCGATTTTAATTTTCCACAATGAAAATGAATTAAAAACACTTGCACATAATTTGCTCATGTGGCTCAAAATAGTATAACTTTGCTGAAATTGATACATAAATCCTAAATTATCAATTTCTAATGGAAATTGCCCAAATTCTCAAACTGCCTTTCAGCAAGTTCAGGACAAAATGTAGAAGTCACACCTTCTTATTTTTATTTTTATTTTCATTCTTACACCACACAATCTTGAATGCCCAGTGTGAATATTTAATATCAAGGTTTAAAACAAAAAAAAGAACTTTAAACCAATTGAAACAAGATTATAATCCAGCTCATGCTCCTCCCCATCCTGTTCCTGCCAGCTCCCCCACCCCCACCACAATACTTGGGAAACCTCTAAAAATGCTTTAGAACAAATAAATACCATTCCAGTCAGTCCATTTTATTCACATCAGATTACTCAGTGCCTCCCCTACTCTGCTCTCCCAAGCCCCTCCCCCCAAATTTATCTCCCTCACCAAAAAACTTTGTAATTTGCTCATGTCACCAATGCTCTCAGGTTAACATTCACCCCAAAGTCTACAGACACTGGCATTTTCTCAGATCTTCAATAATGCTATATCTGAATTCCAATCTTGTAGATCAATTGCAATGAACAGTAGGTGCATTTTCATTTATTTATTTTTTAGTTCTCTACCCCATCTTTCAATTAAAAGCCTGCTATTGGTTCCCTTCTACCAAGGCTTGATAGCAATTAGGGGTGTGGGGGTGTGTGGGGGTGTGCAAACCAGGGACAGCAGCCAAGTGGATTCAACAACACTATTTGTGGGAGTGCCTATACTGTAAATAGTGAAGGTAGGGGGGGTTATCAACAATATTTTACAATTAGGGAGCAGGTCTTTCCATGTGATCAATTAAATAGTGTCCCAAGCAAAATTAAATGCTTTTGTACCATTTCAAGTCACCCTTCAATTACACCATTATTTCCCATCTACGTGGAACATAAGGGTTTTGAAACTTGCTTTGCTCCCATTCATCTAGCTATTTAATGAAAAATCTGGCTAGATATGCACTCTTAAAATAGGAGAACAGGTGAACACACAGCTACCAAATAATAAAATAAAGCTCATGCAACTCTCTCCCTTGAGAAGCCCACCTGGCAACCAGCGACGGATTAAGCTGCTTGGGCCCCTGGGGCGGCGCGCCCAGGGGCAGGGCGAGCTGCCCATAGGGGTAGGGCACACCACAGGGCCTCCAGAGTCTGCCTGCCTCCTCCCACTCATCTGCCCTACAGCTGAGAGGGAGGCAGCGGGCAGAGCGTTTGGGCAGGAGAGACCCGTGGCTTGGGTGTGCTGCAGGCCCTGTGGTGAATGCCGGCCAGCATTTTGTCACCCTCCTCAGTGGTGGCACCTAGGGCCAACAGCACCCATCGCACCCCCCCTTCCTCTACCCCTGCTGGCAACCACAACATCATCTTTTGGGCACGAGGCAAAGAGCTTTTTTTGTTCACTCGGGTGAACATTATTTTAGTCTGAACTCTGACAATATTTGAGCACTTTGTTTTTGTTTTTACTGGGATGGTTATTTTAGCTCTTTTTGTGTGTTTGCATGTCTGTCCCTATGTATTCTACCCAACTGATACGTTACTATTCATTTCATTGACCTTTTTGTGACTACGTGCTTTATGTTGCTTAGAGGACTAGATTAACAAGTAGTAGTA
Organism: Lacerta viridis; assembly: GCA_900245905.1. Lineage (NCBI taxonomy): Eukaryota > Metazoa > Chordata > Lepidosauria > Squamata > Lacertidae > Lacerta > Lacerta viridis. The sequence goes on along the minus strand of OFHU01002157.1, from coordinate 822,336 downwards.
ATAATGTAGTGTAAGGGCTTGAGGAATTGTATCCTTTGATAATTTATGTCGCACAAAGTATTTAGCAGGTGCCCTGTCAGTATGTGACACAAAATCATGCAGTTTGAAGTGCCATGAAAGTAAAACATGTCAGAAACAAACAGGGAGATAGGAGAGGTAGGTTTCTTGCACAGATATGAGAAACCAGATTTATCACACCAGTTGTTTGGAGAGGCCCTTATAGAAACTGACTTGTCGAAGCTTAACAAGCGAGTCTATAACCAAACGAGAATGTGGACTTTATTACAGGACCTCACACACTGTTTATTAGACCACTTTTGCTAGAGATGTAGCAAACAGCTCTATAAATACTCTGATAGAAAGATAGCTCATGTGCAGTGGTTACTAGATTAATAGCTATTTTAAGACTAGGACTGTACAGCTAACTATTATGTTTCATCTTGGGGGTGGATGGAGGCATGCAACCCTCAAGGAACACTTGACATTTTAGAATCTTGACTAAACCCACGCTGCCTTCTTAAAAAGTGAAGGGTCTGTAGAAATACATGAAATAAAGCAGAGAAATGAATAGCAAGAAGCCCAAATATTTTTCACATATTTTGTAATTCTCACTCCTCAAAAGAGCTAAAAAATAAATAAAGATAAGCATTTACAATAATGTAAATAGCTGTCTGTGGACAAACGCCGGCTCCCTTGGCCTGTAGAGCGAGATGAACGCCGCAACCCCAGAGTCGTTTGTGACTGGACTTAACTGTCAGGTCAGGGGTACCTTTACCTTTTAAATAACCATCTAATAAAGCACTAAATGATTATGAGCACTAAGATTTAATACAGCTTTGAATAATTCAGCTCCTCGACAGCATTGCCAAGTGACATAACCATCTGGTTTGTGAGTAGCACCAAACCACGGTTTAGTGCCAGATGGGGAACCTTTTAAGGCCTGGGACTGCCCGGCTGATGCATGGACAATTCAAACCTGCTTTTTTGCAAGGTTTAGTTCAGGCATCCCCAACCTGTGGCCCTCCAGATGTTTTGGCCTACATTTCCCATGATCCCTAGCTAACAGGACCAGTGGTCAGAGATGGTGGGAAGTGTAGTCCAAAACATCTGGAGGGCCGAAGTTTGGGGGTGCCTGGTTTAGTTGCACCAGACAGGTCTCTGCACAGCAGCCGATGCACAGGAAGATCTGTCCTGCTTTCTGAAACCAAAGCTCTGCCTGCCTTGCACCGGACATCACATATGTGTGGGACTGGTGGGTGTCATTTTTTGAGACCAGCCTCATTGGCCAAACGGGAAGGCCAGGTGAGTCAAGGTTGGCCTATGGGCCAGTGGTTCTCCACCAGCCCAGAGCTCACACAATCCCATCTCCACCATGGCTATGAGGAGTGCAGACGTTCTTGCTTCTGTTTTGAATTCCTCACAACTCAATGTAACATCTCAACCCAGACTAACCTACGGTTTTAAGCTGGCTTGTTTCAACAAGCCATGGTTAAGGTTAACCACGGTTTACCTGAGTTCAGATGACACGGCGACCTGAGGTTAATCTAAAAAGAAAAAAGCAGAAGCTTACAATCTTCTGGGAGCTGTGCTTGAGAAAGAAAAAGGAACAAAGATAAGACAAGCCCAGTGCTCAATGTGTCCAATCCTCATCATGCAAAATTGCATTACATGCAAATATAGCCCATAAGTCACTTTGGTGAAGGAATGAGTATGTTCAGGATGAAACATTTCCCATAACAAATTAGTTAAGCCTTTAAGGTTTCATGTGACTCTTTATTCATTTTTCATTTGGCTCGGCCAAGTTTTGTTTTTGTTTTTAGTTGCCCACATTTGATCTAAACTCAAATGTATCTAGAGCTCATTTTGCCTGATCACATGTTCCAATTTCAGTGGGACTCGAACTGCAGCACTGTACAAACTTGCTTGGGAGTAAGTCCCATTGAACTCAATGAAGTCCCAGTCAGAAGTTTAGCCTAGGCTCCCCCTGTAAATCTGCCTCACCCCCTCTTATCAGCTGGTGACAAAAGGAGCTGTCACACTGTAACAAAGAAATTAAAAGCCCCTGCACTCTTGAAGACCTGGCTGACAAGTCCCTTCAATCAATCAACACAATAAACCCACATGCCTTGCGGTAAAGAATACAGTATCCCTCTTTTATTGGGCACAGAGGATCCAGAGATTTTGAATGGCTACAATGCACGGGAAGACAGGAGGGCAAAATTATGTGCAAGAAGAACCAGCCACATTTCTTTGATCACATATCTGTCCCATTAAAATAAGAACGGGGTGTTGTTGCATGTACGTAATGTTTTTAATTACAGTATTGGTTTTAGCATCAAAAGAGATATGCAGGAAGGGGAAGCAGGAAGCTCAAATTTGTGCGGGATCTCACTACAAATCCAGTTTTCCCATTCCAATTTGAACTTAGAAATCCATACACGCTTGCATTTTGGTTGCAAAACTGCTGTTTCCCCTCCATAGTTGTGGGCATGTGGGTCAATCCACAGTGTGATTTTTTCGACCCTCCTTTCTAATTTGCTGTTTCATCTTCCTCCATTTGAGCACAAACAAGACATGTGCTAAGGTAGAACTTTATGTACATGTGCACCCTTTAAAAAAAAATAGCAAGGGAAAATGGAAAATGATTTATTTATTTTCATGGTTGTTGTTGTTCAGTCGTGTCCGACTCTTCATGACCCCATGGACCAGAGCACTCTTTGTGACCCCATGGACCAGAGCATGCCAGGCACCCCTATCCTTCACTGCCTCCCGCAGTTTGGCCAAACTCATGCTAGTCGCTTCGAGAACACTGTCCAACCATCTCATCCTCTGTCGTCCCCTTCTCCTTGTGCCCTCCATCTTTCCCAACACCAGGGTCTTTTCTAGGGCATCTTCTCTTCTCATGATTTTCATGGTACTATTTATTTGTTTGGCTACTTTTTTGCCATTGTGCCTAGCATCCAATATAGTGTGCAAATACTGCATGAAGGCAGGGCAGTCCAAACATGTAGGCGGAAGTTAGTAAGAGGCAGAAAAGAGGCCAAATTTCCCAGCTCCCCAAAGCTGGCAATTCCAGAGACATCATCATCATCATCATCATTATTAGAATTAGAATTTAAATACTGCCCTATACCCTGGGATTTCAGGGCAGTTCACAGAATAAAATCAAGATATAAAACCACAAAATACATCACAAAACGTTTTACAGATCAACACAAATAAGCTAAAGGCTGCTGTGTTACATGGTTTTCCTTAGTTTTGTGGGTCTGAATGTTTAAACACTATTTTAAAAACCTAGGCAGTGCTCATGCCTGGAGAAGCCTACCAAGAATTTGGCACAAGTGCTACCAAATAAAAAATGAAGGTGGGGGAAACAAGGGCACATGGAAATTGGAGTAGGTGAGGGGGGGAAATTGATTCATTGTTTTATTCTTTTATAAACTGCTTTGAGGGTTTGTTTGGTTTTAAAAAAAACAATAATGTGGTAGGCCTATATGTTCTAAAATAAATAAAAATCAAATTACAGTCGTACCTTGGAAGTCGAACAGAATCCGTTCCGGAAGTCTGTTCGACTTCCAAAATGTTCGGAAACCAAACCGCGGCTCCTGATTGGGTGCAGGAAGCTCCTGCAGCCAATCAGAAGCCGCAGAAGCCCCGACAGGCGTTTGGGTTCCAAAGAACGTTCGCAAACTGGAACAGTCACTTCTGAGTTTGCAGTGTTCGAGAGCCAAGGTATGACTGTAATAACACTAGAGCATTGTGGATGGTGCTCCAGGTGGCACAATTAGGTGTCAGGTTTTTAACGACATGTTGAATCATTCCCAGGTTGGGAAAATCCACATTTGGAGGGTGGAAATGAGCAAAATTGCAGGTGGTTGAAGAGGGTGTCATGCGGACGACCCTGATTTAATGACAAGATAGGCAGTTTCTAATCCACACTGAAATCAAATGCTTACAAGCCCTCTCACTTTTCTCCTAGGGCAATTCCAGAAGTGGGCCAGGCTGGAATAAAAGCACCCAAGGCAATGGAGCGTGGGGAGCTAAGGTTGGAGGTGAGTTCCCCTCACCAATGCACCCTTTTGATATTGAACTTACATGTGAGCAGCAATGTGACCCTCAAAATAGTGGCAGGTTACTCTAAAAATGCACTTTCCTTGCCTACACCAAACGATTCAAATATTTTTCACGATTTTTATTTGCAAACTATTTCTCGCCTTCCCAGGCACAGAGAGTGGAGGTGCTATATATAGCTTGAGTTAGTGTGTGTGCGCAAGCATTCAGGTTACACAGAACTCTGCTTCTCTGCTGGAAGAAGGCAGGCAAGGCTCAGTTGAAACACTAAAGTCAGTCTGTAAGAAGCGCCTTTGGTTGATACTAATCTTCTCAGAGAGTCTCATTCCCGCCTCTTTGTATGGACACAAAACCCAACCACTCTGTATGGTTCCAAAGTAGAAGCATCGTTCACCTTCCCCAATAGCGTGTTAAGGCCTAAAGCTTGCGCACACCTTTAATAATAACAGTGATAATGATAACATTAACATTAAACTCATTATAGCAACAAATCTTAGTGGTAAAAAATAAGACTCTCCGCTCAGGTGCGCAAAGCGAAATAGGTGCATTATTCTGCTACCTGGAAGGAGAGGGAGGGGAAAATCACTATTTATACAATGATCTGGACAACAGAACAATAACAGTATAAATTATCGGAGATTACCATCCTCATGTGGGCCACATTCTCCCATTCATTCCACCCAGCCCTCAGCCGCCACTAAACACAGCACCCTCCTGCACTTGAACCTGTCTGGATTATCCCATTTTCAGCATCCAGACCTGGAGAGCAGCTCTTGCTCTGAAATCCCCAAGACCTCCTCCTCCAGAGAATAGGCTAGCTCTCTGCCTAGCGCTCCCCTTGTTTACCATCTCTCGTTTCCTTTCATTCTGCCCAGAGAGAGAAATAAATGCGATTAAGAGATTAGACTGCAAGGAAGGGCGACCAGAGGAAGAGGAAGAGCGAGGGCAGGGAGGAAGGAGAGAGATAGAGAGAGACGCATCCCTCCAGCCGCCTAAAAAATGCGCCCCGCGAGCTGAACCTGCAGCAGCAGCTCTTTCTAAACCTCACCGACGTCCTGTCTTTTCAGCAGGCGATGGCAACTCCGCACCATCAGGGGGAAACTGCCAGAGCCGGAGATGGAGGGAGAAAAGAGGATTGAGAGAAAGAGAGGGAGAGAGAAATGGAGAACCCTTGCGCGCATAATTGCGCCCACTTTCCCAAACCGGTTGCCAATCTCGCGCGGATCGGTGGCCCAAGGCACTGCAGTGGGATAATTTTTTGTGTGGGTGTGGGGAGGCGAGAGAGAGCTACTGCAAAAGGACCCTATACATGACAGGGAGGGCAACGAGAGGCACGGTGGGTTGCTGATGGCGCTCCGTTTACCTCGATCCACTGCTGCGCTTCGGCCAAAGCTGGCTCCGGCGAGTCCCCCGGAGGCTGCGTCGCCTCCAGCAGTCCAGAGCCCGGACTGGCCATCTGCAAAGGCGAGCTGCGCCCCCGCTGCCGCGGCACGGAGGGAGCCTGCGCTCCGGCGGCTCTCGGCTCTCTCCCGGGGGCCGCGCGGGGAAAGCCAGCGGCCGCCGTGCGTCCCCAGCAGCAGCTGCGGGGCACTGGGACCAGAGGGCACCGCTCCGTGCATGCGGGGCGCGCTTGGCTGGTGCGCCAGGCTTCCTCCTGCTCCTCCTCCTCGCAGCCGGCTGAAGATCTGCCTCGTCTCCTCCCACCAGCCTCCTCTCTTGCAATAGCAGCTGAGCGGAGCTGAGCCGCCGGCTAAAAATAAAGCGGCGGTGGCGGTGGCTGCTGCAGCAGCAACAGCAGCAGACAGAGGGGAAAGGCCCTGCAAATGCCCAGGCCGCTGCCTCCTCCTCGCCCCCAAGCGGGAGAGCCAATCCCAGGCGCCCAGGATTCTGCGAGCTGCATCCCTGCTCGGGGACCAGAGACAGGGCAGGCCTGGGAGACTTTCATCTCCAGTTTCCCTCCAATACAGAAGCAAGCGGGTCTCCTTCTGGAAATGCAAAAGCAAGCAAAAATCTCTCTATACAGTATATGAAAGCTTCGCATTAGAACCAGCAGGATTCATGCGCAAATTGTCAACACCAAACTAATAATAATAATAATAATAATAATAATAATAATAATAATAATAATAATAATTTATTATTTATACCCTACCCATCTGCAACAGGTCTATCACCCAAATCCACCTGCTCAATATTTATCTTTATTTCAGTCCGGTGACAGGACCGTGTGTGCATGCAGGAAAAGAACGCAGCCACAATTCATTGTCACCAGAGTACCCTGGTGAAATATAAAGTCACACACCGGGTGCTATTTTTTGAGAAAAAGAGGTGCCGGAAGATACCATGAACACCTGCCTTGTCCTCTTATAATGGCAATGGCACCCACCTGAGAGGTGCCAGAACTGAGTTCCGGCGGGGGGGGGGGAAGCCCAACACAAACCTATCTTCTCTCAGTTCCCTCTGCATACGCATCTCCTGCAGCCAGCATTAAAAAAATAAAATAAAAGCCTGTCCTTTGAAAAGGGCCGATTTGAGCTTCGTCTTTTTCTGTTAGCCAAGTTGCAGGCTAAGTATCGAGTATCGAGTTAAATTATAAATGCATGTGGCAATTCACTTCCTTTTGTAATTGTGCTATGTTTATTTGCATTGTTGCGGTGTGAAAGATAGGAAGCTATGTTTTGTTTGTTTGTTTGCCATTTGTCAGTGATTTATTATGTGCCATCGATAGCCCTTGGCTAACTAATAAAGATTTGAACTTGGCCATTTCACCACTAAAAATCCCCACCAACTCCAAGTTGCTGTTCTCTCTGCAAGGGAAAAGATACAGGATACAGCTTGTGCTTTAGATTGAAAAATCTTGGAGCCATGGTACCAAGTAGTAAACTGGACCATTCCACTGTTCACGTAACCAAAAATTCAATAAACTATTCTGAACCCTCTGGAGATCTCACAGATGGAACCTGGGACCTTCTGCAAGCAAAGCATTACTTTTAATTCTACCACTGAATTGTGGGTCCCCCATATAGGAATAGAGACTACGACACAAGAGAGGCAGTGTTAACTATGCATCATACAGGAAAATGACCCCAGCTAGATTCTCACATCCAGGTAAAGGCACAGAGAGCCCAGACACCCTCCTGGATGAACCACAGACACTCTATTCCAGCCATTGTGTGCATATGAATGAATGAATGAATCTTTACTTGCATCAGGCATCGGCCATAGCAATAAAACAACAACACAATATACAAAGAATAGAAATAAAAAGTCAATTATATAAAATACATTTTAGGGTTTTGAATCAATAGTCAAATAGTGGATCTTATTCTGATTGCCCCAGCTAAAAACCTTGCAACCTTTGCTGTCACCTGCTCATCTTGATCTGCCAAGAGAAAGGACACTGTGGCAGTGGTTGGGCGACCTGGAATGGACAATAAAAGAGGGGTGATAATCTCATTCCTCAAGTCTTTATAAAGAGTGCAAGCCAGAAGGGCATGCACCACCAATTCAGTACTGCCATCTCCACAGGGACATAAATGTTTTTCGTGTGGAATCTGTTGGAATCGTCCCTCAAGTACAGCTGAGGGCAATGCATTCTGTGCATATAAACTCAGGCATGGTTCTTGCAAACAGCACCCAATGTGCTAAGAACCTTCCCGACCCTGCAACTCTTATGCAGAAGACAGAAGCTTTAAGAAATGGCAGCAGATCTCTGTGTGAGAAAGCCGCACCCTGGAAAAGTCTAACAACTGGCTGCAGCAGCAGCCATTTCCAGGCCAGGTTGATTTCCCCTGAAATTTGAAATCCAGGCCAGGATTATTTCCTTTGAAATTTTCTGAGCCTCCGAAATCGAGTCACAGGGAGGCGGCTGAAAATTGATATAGACTTTTGCCCCTAAATATACTTTAGTATATTTAGAATCGATGGCAAGCCATCTCTAGAAGTTACGCTAATAAGATTTGGAAGACTCCAAATAAATAAGCGAGCCTCAGTCAGGATTGTGTTACTTCAGGGCAATGGAATTCTCCTCTCTGTAGATGGTGACTATTGTAAAATAACTTGTGACTTGTGGATTGTTTGTACATCATCCTGTAAGACAATGGGGTTTATGTTGGGGAGTCACATGATAGAACGCTCCTGGGGCAGGGAGGGACCCGGCCGAAGCTATCTTTCTTCCTGACATCTAGCATTTTACATGCAGGGGATTTTCCTTATGTTTGTTTGCATGGGGCAGTATTGCGTTACCCCAGTCCCCAACAGCAGCCAGTCCTGTCCAGATGCATAGCTGCAGTATCTGAGGCCACTGGGACTTCTTTCTTTGCAAAGTGCATGAGATTGCAGCGCTGAGTTTCTGTACACGAGGACCTGCGGTGGATTTGCGGTAGTCTCCGGGGATGTGACTGAAATGCAGTGGAATCCCTTTCTTTGTAGATGGTGCCTGTTGTAAAATAATTTGTGACTTATTGTTCATTTGTCAAAAGGGAAAAAGGTAAAGGACCCCTGGACTATGAGGTTGCAGCGCTCATCTCGCTTTCAGGCTGAGGGAGCCTGCGCCTGTCCACAGACAGCTTTTCCGGGTCATGTGGCCAGCATGACTAAACCAATTCTGGCGCAACGGGACACCGTGACAGAAACCAGAGCGCACAGAAATGCCGTTTACCTTCCCACCGCAGCAGTACCTATTTATCTACTCGCACTGGCGTGCTTTCGAACTGCTAGGTTGGCAGGAACTGGGACAGAGCAACGGGAGCTCACCCCATCGTGGGGATTCCAACTTGTAAGGCAATGTGGTGGCTTTGTGAAGGTGTCTCAAATTTAGGACTGGGAACCGAATGGCTGACACAGGCAGGCCTCCTGCTGAAGCAGCATGCCTCTGGTGAATATACTGAGACAGTCAAGTGTAAAGATTTAAGTGATGGCCAAGATAAGGCCTTATTTATTTTTTGCCAATGCTAAACCTGTTTCCCTTTCAGCCATGCAGTATCTCTGCTTCCCTGTTGCTATGGCAACGTGCCTAGAAAGAGCCTAAGCTACTGGCTACCTTTTTTTTAAAACTGCCATCTGCCTGTGGCTCTGAAAGAGTTTTCCCTCACACTATGCTCCAGAACAAATGCTTTCCCCTTTATTCTGACCCACATTGCTATTATCTCAGGTGATGAGAGGGTGCATACACTCCAGAGGAAAGAACAGTGACTTGTTCACCCACCCACGTTTCCTGTTTCTGGCTGGTAAACTCCTTCATCAGTACACGGACAATGCTGCTAAAACAAGGATCAGGTTCAGAAGCAGTGCTTTTAGGACAAATTTTAAAAAATGAGGTGCTGGTACTGATATATTGGTAAGGATACCATGTTAGTGCAAAAGTACCATGTCAGTTTTTTGCAGCTGAAAAGGAGGTGCCGGTACTCTTGTCCCCACATCCCCCCCCCAAAAGTCCCCAAATGCAACAGAGAAACACCTCAGGACAGCCAGTGAGAACTGAGCATGCTCTGTGGCCGTAGAAAGCTAACCAACTGAAGGAAAGAGAATGAAATGGAGTGACTGGAATGCTGAAAAGGAGCATTCTGTGCTGCAACATTTCATTGCAGAGTAACACTTGTTATTACTATTCCTCAAAAATCTAGAACATAGCTGTCAACTTTTCCCTTTTCTTGCGAGGAATTCTATTCCGAATAAGGGAATTTCCCTTTTAAAAAAGGGAAAAGTTGACAGCTATGATCTAGAATAAGAACTATTGCTCTTACGCAGTGCTTGAAGAGCACTGATAAATGTCTTCTGTTGGCAGGCAACAGGTGGCTTAATCCTGCTTCTTCCAATCCTGATGAATCCCCTTAGACTCTGTGCCCATCTTCTTCTCGACAGAGGAAGGCACAAGAATAGCTGCTGCAGCCTCTATTAAAAGTCTGCTCGTCTTGGAGAATGGCTGGGATTGTGTGCTTGTGGGGGTTATGGGTTCCTCTGTGACTCATTTCTACTCACGGGAGAGAGAAAGTGCTTTGCAAGAGATGGACTCAAGCCTAGCAGACACATGGCAGGGAAAGGGGATTTTTTAAAAAGGAGAACCACGAAAGGAGGGAGGACATGATTCACAGATCATCTCTACTAGCTTCCCACAACTTGAATACTAATTCTGTAGCAGAACAGTTCGTGTTTTCATTTCCTTCTGCTTGAGATCGGATAGACACACCAGATTTTTCCTCTCTTTTTTAATGTAAAGAGAACACTGTAAGGCCTGGGGAAAATGTGTAACGGTGATATAGCATGGGCACAAAACAACACCCGGTGCTGCCTCAGTACTGCTGAATGCTTCCATCGCAGGGCTCTGTGGAACCAGGAAGCGAACTCTACAGACACTGAAATGACTCTTCTTTTCTTATCCCTGCAGCTATGATCTCCTGGGTGACACAGACAGGTGGATGCACATGCGTACTCCGTTTCCCTCCCTGCCACACAGCCCTGGGCACTGGGAACCCATGCTATGCCACTGCGTAGGAAGAAACTGTTTCTTTCTTTCTCATGCTTGCGCTAAGAACCAGCCTAGTTAAAAACTCAGCTCTTCCATGTGTTGTACTACCGAGGCTGTCGTTTACACACAGACCATTGATTCATCTTGTCCAATATTGTTTGCTGTCGTTGTAATCCCTCCAGGGTCTCGGGCAGCCTCACCAGCAACTTGATAGTTTAACAGGAGATGCTACGTCGCCTGGGACCCTCTGCATGCGAAACACGAGCTCTGCCCCTGAGCTGTTGCCCCTCCCCGTATTTTTCTTCCATCGTGCAGATAAATGCTGCAACTTTGCAACACAATAAAGACATCTGCCGTGGTCCACATCGAGCAGAGCATTTGCCTGCAGGCACCTGTTTGTTTATTTCTGTCATGCTGCCTTCTGTCAGAGTCACACACATCTTGATAGGCCATTAATCCTAGCTAGCATATTGTTAAGCTTGGCATCAGCAAGCTGTGCGGTTCAAGATGCAATGTATCATCCCATCTGCTTTTGCTCTTTTGCCACTATTCTGTGATCACTGCTCATGCAATGGAAATGTCAGACATAAAACCATCCTCAGTAGTCATCACGAGGCCATTGAGACCTGAGCAGTGTCGTGCAGTGGTTGACGTGGTGGACTTAAAGCAGGAAGATCCGAGTTCCCATTGCTACTTGGCAATGAAGTTCACTGAGGGAGCTTTGGTCAGTCGCACTTCCTGCCTAAACCTACCCCGCAGGGTTGTTGAGAGGGTAAAATGGGTTAAGTACACATGCTGCTCTAAGATCTTTAGAAGAAGCATGGAGTAAAATAGCAACAACAAAAAACGAGGATGATGATGATGATGATGATTAATAATAATAATAATAATAGTTATTGTTACAGTGGTACCTTGGTTCTCAAATGCCTTGGAACTCAAACAATTTAGAACCCAAACACTGCAAACCCAGAAGTAAGTGTTCCGGTTTGCAAAGCTTTTTCGGGAGCCGGACGTGCTCTGTTTTGAGTGTTACGCTTCCGATTTGAGTGGCACACTTCCGTTTTTAGTGCCACACTTCCATTATGAGTGCCACACTTCCATTTTAAGCGTTACGCTGAGGTCTGTTTGTTTTTGCTATTTATTTTGTGCTTGTTTTCTTGCAGGTTCTCTTTTTGTTTTTGTTTTTGTGACTGTGTGGAACCCAGTTCAGCTACTGATTGATTGATTGATTGATTGATTGTGTGACTGCAGTACATTGTTTATTGCTTTCATTTTATGGATCAATGGACTCGTCAGATAGTAAAATTCATGTTAAATTGCTGTTTTAGGGGTTGTTTTTAAAAGTCTGGAACGGATTAATCCATTTTGCATTACTATCTATGGGAAAGTGCACCTTGGTTTTGAAACGCTTTGGTTTTGGAACGGACTTCCGGAACGGATTGAGTTTGAGAACCAAGGTACGGCTGTACTACTACTACACTTACTTGCCTCTCAAGGTGATGTACAAAATATAATAAAAATAGTTTAAGAACATAACAAAAACACACACACACAAAAAAAGAAGTTATTCACTGAGGAAGAAAGCATCACCTGCCATATTTCTTCTACCTGTTCTTATAGCTGCATGGAGAGCCTGCCTGGAGAAAGGTGGCAAGATTCGATCAAGGAAATGCCGGAGTATCCTAGCGCAGACTGACATTACATTTTAAACATTTTCTAATTTATGTTCATATTCTAGCAGCTCGTTAAATCGTAGAGATAAAACATGAATGCAAACATTTTTTTCTGAGCATTGTTGTTTCGGGATAGTCTGAATAGCAGAGACATTAGGTAGTCTTAAGAGAGATTCTGCCAGTAGGAAGCAACACACAGCTCAACGTACGTGCTGTAAAATGGCACTTAACTAATTGTTAAGTGGAAAGATAACAACCAGCCTTTATCCCTGTTTTGAACTGAACTGGAACCAATCCAAAATGTCTAGCAGCATTTCCTTAAATTTGCCTTCAGAGTTTTAATGTTTTTTTCCAATATTTCCTTCCTCTGAAGGCTTAGCCGTCTCTTCCCTTTCCCAACATCTCCTGCCTCATTTGGTGGCAGCCGATGCTTCGAACAGCACTCAGCTTTCCAGTGCCAGGAAGAATCCAACCTCCTGTGCATCTTTTTAAAATGTTTTTGCTAGTTTCATACAAGCCATTCTGCTGAGGTTGCCACTGGACTCTTTTTTTTTACTGGCTCCTTCCATATGATTTGCAGACATTAGCAGGTGATTTATTTCCATCCTGATTGTGGAAAAAAGGCACCTGCTAAGTTTCTGCGAAACAGGCTACTGTTGAAGGCACAGGAGCCGTTGGCAGCCCTGTGTTAAGCTGAGTGGTATCTTCAGGACTTTATTAGTATTAATAATAAGCATACATAGTAAGAGTGGCCCCTGTTCTCTGTGTGCTGCTCTTCCTGTGGCCAAATCAATACCATTCACACAAAAGAGGTGGTTTTGGTAAACCTTGGAGTTTGCAAAAGTACAAGAAAGCTTTTGAGGGGGGAACCCTAAGGGTAAGATACATGATGGGGAAGTCTTCTTCATTATTTGTGCTGGGTTGCTGTTCAATGAGCAGGACTGTCAAAAGAAAGCATTCAGTTCCAATTAAAAACTCAGTACTGTACTTTAGTTGTATCTGCTATATTATTGAGGTTGTCATGCACTCAGACAATTGGCCAAGTAATCTTGTTTGCTCTGATGGTCCATCTCCAGGGTCTCTCCATAATTTGTAACTGGATCCTGTAACTGGAGGTGCCACTTGGGACCCTATGCATGCCAAGCATGTGCTCTATGGCTGAGCTATGGAACCCATGTTTAAAACAGGATTAGACCATTTAATGGAGGACAAGGCTATAAACAGTTACTAGTTATGATGATTGTGTTCTATCTTCACTGTCAGAAGCAGTGTGCCTCTGAATATCCATTGTTCATGAGGACATGAACAGGTTTGTAGGCTTCCTGCAGATATATGGGTTAGCCACTAAGAACAGGACGCAGGCACTTCTTATGTCCTTACAAAAGAACCTCCAAGTTTAGCAGATGGGTATGGGTGTGCAATTCAATGATTCTATGTGTTCAGGAATGGGATTGAGATCCTTCAACCCAAGCTGGACGTCTGATCCACTTCATATTCTACCTAGATTCTCAGTCACGTTCAGAAAGTGATTGTTAGAGTGAAACAAGACAGACGTATTGCTGAAGAAGACCCCTTCCCTCCCAACACCTACATTAGCATCAGGATTCAACTAATGTCTGCCTTCCATCATGCAGCTCTTGATCTTCTAGTAACATGGATTATGCGATAGTAGATGCATCCTGCAGTCTCCTTCCTCCTCATTCCTTGCACATGTTATCTGTGTATGTCCTGTGTTGCCGGAAAACGGCTTTGGAATAAATGCTCTGCAAAGTGCTTACTCGTGTAAACATGACGGCTTGCTGGAAAGCCGCCCAGGAATGTGGAGGAAAAGTGGAGAGGGACAACAGGACCCGTTCTCGCCCAGCAGCCTTTCCTTGTTAGAAAAACCATCCAGGAAGAGTGGGCGAATAAACAAGCCAGGCTCTTTCTGGTCTCCTTCGTAGGATGAGGGGGGCCGAATCAGGATGAAGACTTGGGCTTATGCCAGAACGGTGTTGTTGTCATATTGAAACTTGATGGAATGCGGTGTCGATCTGAGATAAGGAAATGGGAAGGGAAACCAAGATAAAAGTCAGAAAGCTTTGGAGCAAAAGGGAGGGGAGTTAAGCTAGCAGAGGCAACAGGGGGAAATGCTAAAACCCAACATGTTGGGCCCCAGATCTCGTTGAACTACAACTCCCCTGAGACCTACCCAACAGGACCACTGGTGAGGAATGATGGGAGTTGTAGTCCAACAACATATGTGGGCCCAAAGTCGAAAATGGCCGTTTTAATACCTGAAGGATACAGCATTGACTCATGGCATCACCTGGAAAGCTCAGTTGGTTAGAGCACGATGCTGATAATGCCAACGCTGCAGGTTCGATCCCCAGTGGCATATTCCTGCATTGCAAGGGGTTGGACCATATAATACTGAGGGTCCCTTACAACTCCATGATTTATGTTTACACTGTGACCATCCTGACATTCATATGTATTTGAAATTTTATATATAAATATGTGAAAGGAGAACAAAAGCACAGGAAGACAGCATATTTTGGAAAGGAGAGATATCTTACTCTCGCTTGTGAAGAAATGTATGTATGTAATTCTAAACAAGTAGCCAGAAAAGACCTGCAGAATTTAAATGGGTTTGGCAGCTCACTTAGATATTTTGAAAAACTAGCGTGGGGAGAATCGGAACTGGGCTCCTTGGTCGGCCTTGAATAAATCACTTGTTCTGTCAAATGTGAACATTAACAAATCAGCTCACATGCTTGTGATGAGATGGGATGAGGTAATTATTGGCAAGCATTTTGCATAGGGAATAGGCTATGGAAATGGTAAACAGAATAAAAACCCAATAATCTTGTTGATACCCTGAGTGGTTCAACCTGTAACCCTATATACACTTACATGGGAGGCAAGTCACATTGAACTCAGTGAGGCCTAGTTTGGAGTAGATCTGCATAAGATTGTACTGTTAATGTCTCAGAACATTTGCTACCCTGATGGCTGTCCGGTATCACCCACGTAGCAATTGCTTAGATATAAACGGAGGAAGAATTTCTTTTTCTCAGTGAGAAGATACTGGCATTTAGGGGGAAATGTCACATCCTTACATAAGAACAGAAGGCAGGATATGGCCAATGGATCATCTAGTCCATGAGTAGGCAAACTATGGCCCAGGAGCCGGAACCGGCCCAATCGCCTTCTAAATCCGACCTGCGGACGGTCCAGGAATCCACGTGTTTTTACATACGTAGAATGTGTCCTTTTATTTAAAATGCATCTCTGGGTTATTTGTGGGTCATAGAAATTAGTTCATTTCCCCCCCCCCAAAAAAAATATAGTCCGGCTCCCAACAAGGTCTGAGGGACAGTGGACCAGCCCCCTGCTGAAAATGTTTGCTGATCCCTCATCTAGTCCAACCTCCTGTTCTCATAGTTGCCAACCAGATGCCTATGCAAAGCTCAAAGACAGGACCGGATTAAGACCTATAGTGGCTCTAAGCACTTAGAATATTTGTGTGCCCCCATATATATCTAATTCAAGGACTCTTGGAGCATGCCAGCTGAAAGATCGGGGGAGCTGTGGCATGCTCCAAGAGTCCTTGGGTGGATCAAGACATGGGGGGGTGGGGCGCTATAAATAAGTCAGAAATGAGATCATTATAACAAAAGAAAGAAATCCCTATGGAAAGCAGTGTTTTAAAATGTCCTGCTCTCTGGCACCATCTGGTGTTGCATGTTTATAGCGCACTCAAACCCAAAGCACTGTGATACAGTACAAACTTGAATCATTTAAGTCACTCTGCAGGCATTTCTGTCCCATAAACTAAAGTTGGAGAGCTACAACTCTACAGTACAGATACTGTACTGTAAGGAGCTGCGATAGTTTTGAGACAATGAAACAGTTAATTTCTCTTTCAGTTCTCTTTCCCCTTGAGAACTGCTGCAGCCTAGAATAAAACACCACTGTTATTGTAAATAACTCTTATACCATGCTTATAACCTAGTAGGGGAGGGTATGTGACTATTTTTTAAGTCGTAAGGTGTATGTTGTCATTCTTGATTCCAAGGACTCCTAGATTATGGTAAAATTGCTCTTCTGAGTCATGAGAGAGAGAGAGAGAGAGAGAGAGAGAGAGAAAGAGAGAGAGAGAGAGAGAGAGAGAGAGAGAGAAATTCATTACCAATTACAGCCTAAAATCTAGGCCACTGTACAATGGATTTACCTTTAAAAAATGAGCTTTGTTCTCTAAGGACAATATTTCAAATTAGCTGCCATCTTAAACGAGCTGCGGAATGAGTTGCTCATTCCTCAATATAATTGGCAGAAGCGTTGCATCAGAAGACACTAATAAAAAAACATTTGTAGGGAACCTGGAAATAATTTCAAATAATTGTTAGGAACCCTTTCCCTTTTCCCAAAATGAAGGCCTGTCCGAATTCAGAAAGCAAGCGGCGCAACTGTGTCGCAAAACATTTTAATTAGCTATGAAATTGCTTCCGCTTGCCTGTGGATTGCTAACAATAGCATCTGCTTCTTGGCTAAGACCATTATTTGCACTTCTAATTAGATCTGTTTAATTGAATGATGCTTGGTTGATCTGAATAGTCCCACATTATCTGCTAGTGCAGTAATCAATAATAATGGCTCGTATTCAGTTCAGAAATTAAGCAAATAACTAGCCTTTGGCATTAGAAAGCGCTTTTGGCTTTAAGGATGAGCTTTGCTTTAAGGATGAGCATTTTTGTGAAATGCTGATCCTGGTACAACACTTAGCATACTTAGGCAGTAACAGAATTACATGTTTCTTCTTTAACTGGGTTGGTGGTTCCCAAACTTTTCCCAACATGACATTTAATAGGGAGCAGCAGGTCTTCACAATTCCCTGACAAGTGTACTGATGCAATACATATATCTGCAAGTTTACACCTGAATAATGCAACATGTGAAGTAGCTGTGTAAGTTGCCAAGTAAGCAAGAGAAATATTGATCACTCATGCTTAACTCACCTGTGGCTTCATTTCAGCAGGAACCTGTGGCCCACATAAAGGTAACGGTTGTTGTTGTTGTTGTTGTTCAGTCGTTCAGTCGTGTCCAACTCTTCGTGACCCCATGGACCAGAGCACGCCAGGCACGCCTATCCTTCACTGCCTCTCGCAGTTTGGCCAAACTCATGTTAGTAGCTTCGAGAACACTGTCCAACCATCTCATCCTCTGTCGTCCCCTTCTCCTTGTGCCCTCCATCTTTCCCAACATCAGGGTCTTTTCTAGGGAGTCTTCTCTTCTCATGAGGTGGCCAAAGTACTGGAGCCTCAACTTCAGGATCTGTCCTTCCAGTGAGCACTCAGGGCTGATTTCCTTAGAATGGATAGGTTTGATCTTCTTGCAGTCCATGGGACTCTCAAGAGTCTCCTCCAGCACCATAATTCAAAAGCATCAATTCTTCGGCGATCAGCCTTCTTTATGGTCCAGCTCTCACTTCCGTACATTACTACTGGGAAAACCATTGCTTTAACTATACGGACCTTTGTCGGCAAGGTAAAGGTACCCCTGACCATTAGGTCCAGTTACGGACAACTCCGGGGTTGCGGCGCTCATCTTGCTCTATAGGCCAAGGGAGCCAACGTTTGTCCACAGACAGTTTTTTCCGGGTCATGTGGCCAGCATGACTAAGCCGCTTCTGGTGAAACCAGAGCAGCGCACGGAAATGCCTTTTACCTTCCCAGCGGAGAGGTACCTACTTATCTACTTGCATTGGCGTGCTTTCGAACTGCTAGGTGGGCAGAAGCTGGGACCGAACAATGGGAGCTCACACTGTTGTGGGGATTCGAACCGCCAACCTTCTGATCGGCAAGCCCCAGGCTCTGTGGTTTAGACCACAGCGCCACCCGCGTCCCTCATAGAATGATGGAATTGCAGAGCTACAAGGAATCAACCCCCTGCAATGCGGGAATAGGCAGCTGTCCCATACGGGGATCGAACCTGCAACCTTGTCGTTATCAGCACCACACTGTATCCAACAGACCTGCTGGGATGTTGCTGGAATTACAACTCCCATCATCCCTGACCATTGGCTATGATGGCTGGGACTGATGCTTGAAGTACTGAGATGGAACATTTCATAGAAATAAAATAGTAAATGATAGCTTGCTTCCGGATTTCCTTGTCTGTTAAATGCAAGTTAACATAAGCATTCTGTATCATCCACAGAATCAGAAAGTGGTCCACTGGTGGAAATTGTTCTGCTGTGGGAAAGGATACTAAAACTCACGTTGAAGATGGCACAAGTCTCATACATGCTCATATTTTCTCATCTTCGTAAACTGCCATATTATTTGAGCAAACAAATACATTAAGAACGTCAGTTTGAGTCATTTTATTTATATTTATTTAGATCACTGTTATTTAAAAAAAATGTTTTGGAAGATAGTCGCATGCTTATGTTTGGGGCATCAGTTAGATTGTTAACATTTCCAGCATGCTTATATCCGTATAAACACACTTTTTGATCAATGCTAAGCTTTTCCTTCCTATTCACTTTAATTTCCTAAGGTAAATAGCATTTGATTAATGTATATTTTAGATTAAATTGGTGGGGAATGCTGCTTTCTCTGGAATGATCTAATCTGATGTAGCTCGCATGGATTTTTGCCTAGGGCAAAGTTTAATTTCCACTGATTTCTTACGATCTTTTGGACAACATCCCAGCTATTGTCCCATCCCATATCCTTCAACTGTATTGGACCTTTTCGAAATGCTTTTTTAATCTGCTCACCACAAAGGTAACCAGCTTCTATTTCTTTTCTTGTACACCCCATTTTGCAAGCCAATCAAACACAAAGTTCCAGTCACTCTTTAAAAAAAAAAAAACTCCAAACCTGTACATAACCCAAGAAGGTGTGAAGCCTTTGCAAGTACTGTACGGAATGTGTGTGTTTTGCTTTTCAAACCCGGCTAAGTCAATGGGACACTCATCTTTTCCCACCTCTCAAAAGTGTTCCATGATATCGTATTGTTTCTACTTGGCCACTCTTTCCCAGGTATGTGGCTAGATGGCTGAGTGCAACCAAGCCAGGAGGGAATTATTATCATTATTTTTAAGTTTTTATTTATACTTTTTAAATTTATAAAGGTAAAGGTAAAGGGACACAAGTCCAGTTGTGTCCGACTCTGGGGTTGCGGCACTCACCTCGCGTTACTGGCCAAGGGAGCTGGCGTACAGCTTCTGGTGAACCAGAGCAGCACATGGAAACGCCGTTTACCTTCCCGCCGGAGTGGTACCTATTTATCTACTTGCACTTTGACATGCTTTCGAACTGCTAGGTGGGCAGGAGCTGGGACTGAAACGGGAGCTCACCCCGTCACGGGGATTTGAACCGCCAGTCTTCTGATCAGCAAGCCCTAGGATCTGTGGTTTAACCCACAGCGCCACCTGGGTCCCACTTTCAAATTTATACATTTCATTAATTTTACAATCATTTTAATATTTCAAAGCTGGACTTCCTTCCCCCTCTTTCTGCAGTTCCTTAAATTTATTTTTTCTTATCTTCTGCATATCCAAATCAAGATTTGATCATTTATTCATCTACTTTAAATATATACTCTTATGAAACTGCAGGTTATTACAATAATCCTGCCAATGTTCTTATCTGTTTACAATTTATCTGTAAATATTCAATAAACCATTTCCATTCTTTTATAAAAAGTTTGTTATCTTGATTTCTTATTCTTCTGGTAAGTTTTGCCATTTCTGCATATTCCATAAGTTTTTGTATCCATTCTTCCTTTGATGGGACTTCTGCTTCTTTCCATTTTGGGGTGAGTAACATTTTTGCCGCTGTAGTCGCATACACATAAAATTCTATACAGTTTAGGTAGTTCTGTCCCTATATTTCCCAAAAGAAAAGCTTCTGGTTTTTTACAAACATCATTTTCAAACATCATTTTCAATTCATTATATATCATTTCCCAGTAAGCTTTAACCTTACTACGAGACCACCAAATATGATAAAAAGAACCTTCTTTCTCTTTACATTTCCAACACTTATTTGATTTACATTTTTACATTTTTGTCAATTTACTCGGTGTTAGATACCATTGATATATCATTTTCATAAAATTTTCTATTAGACCATAACATGCTGTAAATTTTATATCCATATTCCACAATTGTTCCCATGCTTCCATGTCTATATTATGCCCAATACCTATTGACCAATGTATCATTAAGGATTTTACTTGCTCATCCTTTATCTCCCATTCCAATATTTTATACATTTTAGATAGCACTTTTACATTACATTCCAACAGGTCTCTCTCCAGTTGTGATATATTTGTTCCCCAAACCCTCGTATCCCATTGCTGAATCTCAAGAACGCTTTGTATTGACGGATATCTATTGGAAGGTCACGAATAACAAGGAAGGTCTTTGTCGGTTCATCTGTGAGCGTACGCTTAAATTGAGAAGCGCTTGCCTTGCAGGAATAATTTGGAAAAATCTCCACTGGGAACGTAGAAGAGCTTTAACACAGATGCTTCTCAGAGAACCTTCTCCTACGTCGGTGCCTACAGGCTAATGTGCTGGTACTTTCCATTTCTTTTAGTGAAGGCCTGGCATTTGGGCCAAAAAGGTCACATTGTGACCTTCTCCTAGACAAAAGCAGCATAGACTTCTGGCCCTTTGTGGAAGAACGTTCACCCTGCATGGGTACATTTCTCTCTGATTTCTCTGTCGGGACACCGTCGGAGGTAAAAATAAACAAACCAGCAAAGCCTAAATTTGACACACGTATACTGTCCAATTACACAGTCTAGACAAAGGAATAAACAACCCCTTTCAGGAGGTATTTTAACAAACAGAGAGGTTCCTTCCTGCTGTTGCTCTCAGAAGTCACAGATAAGTAGAGCAGACCTTCTCTACTTCCTAAAAGTGTGTGTGTGGGGGGGGGAACACTTCTCATTGTGAGATGTTAACAGTGCCACCTCACAGAATTCTTCCATTTTCCAGATAGTTCTGCCATGTGGCATACACAATTGACAACAGAAGCTGCAACCTGAGTTTCTGCTGGAAATAATTCAAGATCTGAACAAGGATTTGCAGCTAAGGATGTCCATGTTTTAAATGAGTGGTTGTAATTTACATGTACATTGTATTTTATGTGTAGTCCGATCCTATGCATGCTTACTAAGTCCTGCCAAGTTCAGTAGGACTCATTCCCAATAGTCCATATAGTATGTATGTATGTATGTATGTATGTATTATTATTATTATTATTATTATTATTATTATTATTATTATTATTATCTCTTACCCACTATTCACCATAAGACCCCAGGGCAGGTGGCAACAATTTAGGATCAATATTAAAAACACTTCAAAATATATGAAATGATATGATACCAGCCTTAATATTTCACCTATTGCTTAATTTTTTGTTACGTATTTCTACATGCCCTGGTCCATTGGTGTTAAGAGCTGCTAAAACAGGGGGGAAGCAGTAATGAAGAGAGATGTCCGATTTAAAAGGTCGTAACAGTTAAGTTCTTTCTCTGTGATGCAATCCCAGCTCAATCATTGCCACACTTTCCATATCAAATATACATAGCCAGAGGCTGTTATCAGCCACCAGCCTTCCTCCTTTTCTTGGGAGCAGGTAGGCTGTTCACCTTAGAAAAAGGTGTGCATTCATCCTTCAACCTACAAAGAAAAAGAATCTCAAACATTTAAAGTCATAAAACTACACCAGGATTTGCTGGCGGATTCATTTATATTCGCTGGGGACGCACCAGGGTGTTCATACACACGTGAGTTGCACAGGTCTAATTTTTGTGTGTGCGCTTTTGTACATACTTATTCACACACAAGTGCTTTGAGCTGAACTCTGTCTCAATGTTTCCTGTCCACGCTAGTAGGCAGTGCTTGATGGGATGTATTTGCACTGTGTGGCTGGCCTCTCCCTTCAATTTGTACATGAAGAATCTTAATCTCAGGGTCATGGGTTCAAGTCCCACCTTGGGCAGAAGATTCCTACATTGCAGGGGGTAGGACTCATGGACCTTCGTGGTCCCCTCCAACTCTGCAATTCTATAATTCTATGATTCTCCACCCGCCCTGAGTTCTGGAAACCTGAGCTCCATTGTGGGGATGCACGCAGGTATTTGTTGACTTGCACTCACCCAAAAAAATGGTAATTTAATTTTTAAGATACACATTTTCTGATATACCGGACTTGCACAAAACAATGGGTTAGCAAACATACACATATGTCTCATGCCTTTCCCCACCAGAAGCCCATTGAGAAGCGCCTCCTTCATGTCTGCTGTAAAATTAGACAGTTCCTAAATTTCCCCAGCAGTACAATACTGTGTTTTGATTCAGAGAAAATGCGATTTTATTCAAGACTGAAGTGGTTTCCAAAGGAAATTAAGTCTAGGTTGCCTGTAACAAAGGGTGCTAGTCAACTAAGTTTTACTCACAGAAGACACACTGAAATTAGTGAACATGGTTGAGACCATTAATTTCAATGGGCCTACTCTTGATTAAAACTTAGTTGATTGCCTAGAGAGATGTCTGATCACTACAAGCGGGAACAGACCCACTGTAGTTCTTTACTGGCATTTCAGGAACTGAATTTTAAGTTTTTGCCACTCAATGCAAAACAGAATGCTTTGCCCAGAGAGATGCCAGGAACAGTCGGACACCATATTACAGGTGAAACTCGAAAAATTAGAATATCATGGAAAAGTTCATTTCTTTCAGTAATTCAGCTTAAAAGGGTGAAACTAATATATGAGATAGACTCATGACATGCAAAGCGAGATTATGTCAAGCCTTTATTTGTTATAATTGTGATGATTATGGCGTACAGCTGATGAGAACCCCAAATTAACAATTTCAACTTTGGGGTTTTCATCAGCTGTACGCCATAATCATCACAATTATAACAAACAAAGGCTTGACATATCTCGCTTTGCATGTCATGAGTCTATCTCATATATTAAACTCCAGTAGCTAATGAAAACAATTGCTTACATAAATGGGACTTTTCCACGTTATTCTAATTTTTCGAGTTTCACCTGTATATCGGAGACTTCGGTCAATGATGGTTTTCAGCTTAAAACTAGAAGTTCAGGCTATGTGCTTGTATTTCCAGAGCATTTATACCTTGAAAAGAAAATGCCATTCAGGTTTCTTTGGATGCTTGAGTATCTTAACAGTATCCCAAGTCTGCCATCTAGAGAACAAAGCATAGCACTAACAGTCACCGAGTTTGTTAGCATCGAACTGCATTTGCAACAATCCAACAATTCCTCTGTAAGAGGAAGCAGATACCTGCTGCCCTAGTCCAATGTCAGTGGAAGCAAGCAAATTATCTTGATCGGTTTCAATGGGAGCTCAAATGCCTAAGCCATGGGTAGGCAAACTATGGCCTGGGGGCCGGATCCAGCCCAATCGCCTTCTAAATCCAGCCCGCGGACAGTCCGGGAATCAGCTTGTTTTTACATGAGTAGAATTTGTCATTTTATTTAAAATGCACCTCTGGGTTATTTGTGGGGCATAGGAATTAGTTTTTTCCTTCTTCTTCAAAATATAGTCCGGCCCCCCATAAGGGCTGAGGGACACTGGACCGGCCCCCTGCTGAAAGTTTGCTGACCCCTGGGTAAGCAATCCTCAGCATCACTTGGTAGTAAATGTGACCTTCCTCAGAAAGGCATATAGAGAGGCCTATATATTGTTGAAATACCTAGGTAAGGTATGTGACCCACCTCAGCTCATGTCTACAGAACATAGGACCCACCTTTCCATCCCTCCTACTCACTGGAAGACAGATTTTGCCAATGCAACACCTTTGCCCCTTAAGAGTATATGACCCCCCATTAGCTGAGACTGGGGAAAGTTAACACTTGTTTGATAGCAACAAAATCCCCAGCTTTCAATTTGCTGCTTACGAGTGCAAATAAATGGGGATTTGCGTATCAGTTTATAGCAAACTTCATAGGGATGAGAAACTCCTGCCCCTTACTTACAAGCGACAATATTCCTATTGAGCCAATTCATTTTGTTCCGCATTTTTACAAAATTCAGGAACTAGCCGGCTACAGCAGTTTCCTGGTATTCAAACTGTTTTGTTATTGTGAAGTTTCTTACAAGTGCAGATCTGGAACTGAAACCTACCATAAGTTCCAATTTTGTTGCAGGAAACAGGGAGCAAGAAACAGCTAGTTCTGAAAACTGTTAAAAGTATTCATTACATTGTTTTTTGTTGGCAGCCACTTGGTATTTAGTTGGCTGTCTTCGCTCTTCTTTGTACTGTCTGTTCTGCTAAGTACAGATGGCGTTTGCTTTTTGTTTCTGTAGCTTTCCCTCCTCAATGACGACACACGCTGGTTCCTTCCATGCACCAGCATGTTGCCTGGTAGCAAAGGAGCCTATGATACAATTCAGTGCAAAATAGGTCACCTTGACACCTGTTGGCAGTCTACCTAGCAACAGCTTCCCAGCAGTGCTGTCATTTAGCAGAGATTGTACCAGTCCCTTTATGACCTAGGGAGTCTTTCATGTGGTCATAGGCTTTTGTTATTTTGCTGACCAGCCAAAGAACAATCCCCACTCTTCCCTTCGCTGGTATAGGCAGCTCCCTAGCTCCTATCAGGCCAGTTTACTTACACACACAGCAAGAAATAAACTATTCTTATCTCCAAGATTTTGTTTGCCCAGGGTCTAGCAAAGGTACAAGCATGGAGCCAACGTATCTCCGAGTAGTAGTTGCGGCAGTAGTAATAATTTCATTATTTATACCCTGGCAATCCGGCTAGGTTTCCCCAGACGTTTCTGATAGGCAACTAAATAATGGCAGTAGAGCCTTTTCAGCAGCTTCCTGGGCAACTATTCTCCCTGCAGCAAGAGCGGAGTCTTCTGTGGCTGGCGACTTCCACCCTGCCATGCCCAGAAACAGGAATCCTGCCCAAATTACAAGGACTAGAAAGCCAGCACAGTCCCAACGCACTTTGCAAAGTAGGCGCAACATCTAGGACACCTTCCATCTTTTTATTTGGCATTCACAAAGCCTACCGGGTGGTTAGACTATGCCTGCCCTTCATTGGGCCTTTGTTCTTGTTTGTTTGCAGGGTGGCTCTAAAACAATGAGCATTCATCCTGATTTGCATTATGTGTCTTCCCATTAGTCATGTGTCAGGTTTCGTTTTTGGTGAATAATTTTACTGGTACCATAACCTTTGAGGTGGCCAAATTTCTTTTTTTGGCCCTTAAACGATGCAAGGTTGATAGTATCGATATGGGTCTTTATGTATAATCTACTTTTAGTGTATGTTTTAGTATAAACCCCTCTGAGTTGTCTCAGGTTTTTAAAATTTGTATGGATAATGATTGTGTTCTGACGGTCGAATAAATTGTTGTTTATTGTTGTTGTCATGTGTTCATCCTGCACTCCAGTGCATTTCCCAATCACTTTCCTAACCTGCAGGCTTGTATTTTTATTTTTATTATTAATTATTATTGCAGGCTTGTTCATGCTAGGACTAGGGAGCACCTTAATCCATATTAACTGCTCAAACTTTGAAGTTTTGGAATGTGCTTGAATCCCACCAGCAAAACAGTGACAGCACGAAGACACCCCAGCTAATATCTTGCTTTATTATAAGTAGATCACCTTCCAACACCGGAGACGAAGATGGCCGTGCAAAACAACAACCAAAAAAAAAAAAACACCTCCTGCTTTGGAATACCAAGAAGAGATTTATTTTTGTGATTGACAATAAGTCACAACAGCTTAAAAAGAAACTTTGGAGGCACACGTCCAAGTAAGCCCTATGAAGCATTTAAACAAGCTGCAGTCAAGAAAGGATCCAACACCCAACATATCTGAAGTGCCAAAGACTTGGAGCTAAAACTTTTAAGACCAGCTCTGCTGAAGCTGCTGTGAGTAAGTAGTGAGGGGGGGGGGAGAGAGAAACCAGGCTAGGATCAGCAGGACACTTTAAACTGAAGATCAAGAACAGCAGTGCTTTTGTTTTTTAAACACAAGTACTAAAGCACTAGGGGCTTGGATTGCTTTCTGTGAGGGCCTACTATGGGGTCGCTCTAACTCCTGAACTTCAGGCAGACTTGCACAGCGCCACAGCAGAAAAGCGGACCTCTCCTTGCTCACGTTCTGTGAACTGCCGGCAGACCTTGGCAGCAGCCTGAAAAACAAAATCACAGGTAGTTATCCTACTGTTGTAAATGCATGAACGCAGCACCTCAGCAGACCTGGCATCAAGTCCATGAATAGTGTGGGCTCACGTTATAGTTTTAGCCAGTCGTTATTGTAGACAATCGGTATCTATACTTCTCTCCACTGAAGTTGTGAGCAAGCAGTAGCTATAAACAGTGTTCTGATAGGGTGCTGGGAATAGCAGAAGCCATCTCGCTAGCTCCTCTTGAGAGCTCCCATCTCTAGGCACTGTGCCTTGCTCATCCCCGTTTGGTTACAGAATGAGAAATACACAGAGCAAATTCTGGGATCTGCCAAGTAAGGAATGACACACATGCAGTGCAATCTAGAAGACTTGATTATGCCAGAAATTTCAACTGCAAGAATGCTTACCTTCAGCATGGTGTCATCCGAACTCGCTCCATGATTTACAGGAAAAGGCATTCGTCCATCTGCAACCAAGTTGTAGATCAGGTTTAGGACTTAACCACTTATTTAAAGTATGCTAGCAGGTTGCTAAAGACCATCACTAGTACAGGAAGAAGCAACTTAAGACCATGCCCTTGTGGGGCTGCATTTATTTGCTTCTGGCCCTACTTGGTAGTAGAGCTGCAATGCTTTTCTGTTTGCAACCCAAGTGGCTCCAGATGTTTTAGAAGCAGAACAGATTTACTGCAACAATTAATATGCAGTCTCTCTGCCCCTCCCAACCTGCCACCCTCAGGATGTTTTGGATTCTAACCACTGGCCATGCTGGAGCTGGGTTCCAACAACAACAACTGCAAGGGGCCAGGTTGTCAAAAGGCCCAATTTAAGGTTTAGTATTAGATTCTCAAGTGGGACACGGGTGGCGCTGTGGTCTAAACCACTGAGCCTTGGGCTTGCCAATCGCAAGGTCGGCAGTTTGAATCCCCGCAATGGGGTGAGCTCCCGTTGCTCAGTCCCAGCTCCTGCCAACCTAGCAGTTCGAAAGCACATCAAGTGCAAGTAGATAAATAGGTACCGCTCCGACGGGAAGGTAAACGGCATTTCCGTGCGCTGCTCTAGTTTTGCCAGAAGCGGCTTAGTCATGCTGGCCACATGACCCAGAAGAACTGTGGACAAACGCTGGCTCCCTCGGCCAGCAAAGCGAGATGAGCGCCGCAACCCCAGAGTTTTTCACAACTGGACTTAACTGAGGTCCTTTACCTTTATTAGATTCTCACTCTACCCAGCACTGCCTTCTTGAAATTCTTGCTAATGCAACTTTGCTCTCGACAAAGATCAGTTGCCCCAGTGAAAGCAGAGGGACATGTTTGGGGGGGGGGGGGTAACAGGCCGCTTCAGACAAGCCAACCCCTTAATTCCAATGGAGGGGGCGGCAATCCTTGCCAATGTTGTGCTCATCTCCTAGATAAACCACAGGCTGTTTCTAGATAATGTGGGCAGAAGCCAGCCATTCCAACTCAACTCCCCCCCCCCAAGAAAATCCCAGTTTGTTTTACTCGGGTGTTATACTGGGGGAGGCAGCACAAAAACCTACCTAGTTCATAGAGGTGTCCATCCACACTGGCAAACAGAATGAAATGGAAGTTGACTTTGTCATCTTCAGCCTATGGAGGAGGACGAGGGTGCATAGGATGATCAACAAAGAGTAATATTGTAGTGACACTCTGCTTCCTGATTCTGCCCTTTTGGGTCCTCATAAATAACCTCTCTAACAACAACCACCCCCTTTCTTTCCTTTGCCATATCCTTCCTTATGTTCCAATATATACAAATAGGCCGCTACTGCCTTGTCATCAGGCACCGCACAGTAAAAAGGGGTCACTGGGCTAACAAAACATAGGATTTCTCCAGGATTACAGAATCCCAGACTTGCTGGCTCATGTCTAAGTAGGAGTTGTAGACTATTTTTCTATTGCTGGTTTTTCTACCGGGAAGAGGACACAGCCAGAGATTTTATTTTAGCTATTTATCTACTGCATAATTACCAAAGTTTTTCCGTGTTCTAAAAACATGTGGAGCAAGGTATCACACAGGGACCATAGCAATGAAATATTATTTATTGTTAAATAATGTCCATAATGGAGAGCACCTTAAGTAGCCTGAGGGTTTCAGGAACCAGCAGCCCCACTAAGCGATTTACCCAAATGGCCCATTTAATAACACAGGTGTGGGAACCACCTGCACGTCCTCCAACACACATCTTGAAAAATGCTGGCCGCTGTGGCATATTCTACTCCAAGCACAGAGGTTTAGATGCACCAGCAAACTTTGCCTATGCCATTGTCCGTCTTTCTGGTAAAACCACCTATTTTAGAAGCCAAACCACTTAAAAGGAGTGAGATTTCAGCGAAAACACTGGGGAGGGAAAGCCAAAACACTACGTACAGTTGGCTTGCACTTCAATTGAATTCCTCAATGTGTGGAGTGTTAAAAGAATCACTCTCAGAGCTTGGCCTGCGCCAGAAAGCAGTTTTGCCCTAACGGCTCCACTGGCCCACATATCCCATCCATCTTCACCATTTGAGGTGGGGAAGAGAAGAGTTTACCCGTTGCCAGTTCTTGGCACCAACGTTTTACCTTTGGAAGTCTATTTA
Organism: Lacerta viridis; assembly: GCA_900245905.1. Taxonomy (NCBI): domain Eukaryota; kingdom Metazoa; phylum Chordata; class Lepidosauria; order Squamata; family Lacertidae; genus Lacerta; species Lacerta viridis. The sequence goes on along the minus strand of OFHU01002157.1, from coordinate 793,340 downwards.
AGTTCAAGAGGAATTTACCCGACATTGGCCTTCCTGTGCTACTGCATTGTGGGCTTCTTGAATGGCCTGCAGAGGATGGTAAACAAAACATTTTTTTTAAAGGAAACCCTGAAGTAGGCACTATTAAGAAGCTTCCACCCAAGTTCCCATGTCATTTACCTTGTTGTTTTCAAGACGTTTTGCCCTCTCATCAGGAGAGAGGTCAGCTGTTGCGGTAAGGAACTCCTTTAGTGCAGACCCTTCATCTGCCAAGAAATAAAAAATCAGGGAGATAGCAGAGCACAGGATTATGAACCAAGTGCAAGTACAAGGTTGTCCAATTAATCAATTTCCACCCTGCTTAAGTCAACAGTTGCACAGGTTAGAGCCAATATCATCTCCTACCAATGGGTTTGTTATCCCTTGGGTGACGCTTCCCCCATACTTACCAAATAAAATTTTATCTTGGTTGTTGGCCACTGCATGTAGAAGGCCAATTGTTCCACAGGAATTACTGGCTGTCTGCTTCACAAAATAGACTTTGGAGCTCACTTCTTGGCCCTTCAGTTCTTCCACCTGCTTTTTTCTGAAATTTTCATGCTGCAAATGTGGAGGTGTATTCGTCAGGTAACATTATTTTTTTTCCATACAATTTATATACTGCTTGATTGTTGTTGCTTTAAAAAAAAAAAGCTCTCAAAGCAATTACAGTGGTACCTAGGTTCTCAAACGCCTTGGTTCCCAAATGCCAAAAACCCAGAAGTAAGTGTTCCGGTTTCTGAACGTTTTTTGGAAGCCGAACATCTGATGCGGCTGTTGGCTATTGTTTCTGGGGTGCCAGCACCAATCAGAAGCTGCGCC